>CAJNIZ010046373.1:5176-24396 GCA_905231905.1 Symbiodinium pilosum | reverse complement strand
TACTACTACTACAAGTAGTACTACTACTACAAGTAGTACTACTACTACCACCATTACTACAACAAACAATACTACTACCACCAGCCGCCCCGCCCACCCCCTGCCCTAGGCACTACCTTTTACTTAAATCCACATATATTTTTTTTCGAGGAGGCGGCCAATTTCAGTAATAGTGCAAATGCAGTGAATGCTGCCCGGAACTAGCAGGCGTGGGTTAAAGCGGCCATCCCTTAGGGGCGCTACGTGTTAAAATGCTTGAATAGTATAGCATTGTTGCAAGGTGCGGGCTGCCGGGATGCGAGCGCACGAAATTACTATTTCGAGCGCTCAAATTTTCACCTTCGGACTCTCCATGATGCGCGCTTCAGCGCGACATCCATGCGCTGTCTGTGAGACGGAACTTGTTTGCGGATTTGCCGCGGCAAGTTCATATGGCGCCAGTGTAAGGCTGCCATTCCCAGCACAAACGCTTGTTGCGGTCGTCAAAAGCCCACCAGCGGCGACATCTCTGAATTACCTACCGATTGAGGTTTGTTTGTACGGAATTACTCCCCCTCCCCGACCCCTCCCCCATTCCCAACTTATCATCCTTACAATGAACTTAAGTAAAAGTAGTGCCTTGGTGGGGGATCGCCTACCACCACTACCACTTTTTTTCTCATGGAATCAAATGCAGGCCACTCTCAAAAAGGTCGTATTCTGTTACGGGGCCACTTTCAAATCTCATGTTAGCTCAGGGGAGCCTGCTGTAGTGGCCTTACAGATTTGAATAGGGGCTTGGGGCATATGATGCTATAGCCATATTTGGACTTATTTGTAATCGAGCAATTTGGTAGTTCTCCAGGCTTCTAGATTACAAGGCTGCCCTGTACAAGTGGCTAGGGCGAAAAGCTTGAAAAAAGTCACAACCACCCCATGCGGTCTACGTTTGATTGGGAGAGGCTCTAAACCCTTAACCCTGAACTCACCTCAGAGTTGCCGTCTTCGTAGCAAAAGGCAAAGCAGAAGGTAAAACAAAGCCTCATAGGTGACTGAAGAGGTAATTACTTCTTTCCTTCATCCCTAAACTTTACATGTGTAACCCTAAGCCCCTTGTATCCTACATGCCCTAAACCAGGCGGACTCCTTCGAAGGTCGCGCAATTTCATGATGTTCCATCGTCCGCTGAGCAGGTCTATGACCTTTAGGATGTTTTGGGGTAGTTCTCAAAAACGAGTTTTTTAGGGATCCTTTAAGGGGGGTTGTAGTGCGCGTATACGTATATGACCATATGTACATATGATATACACACCTACACACACTATGATGAATGTCAGGTTACGGGTTAAGGGTATGCGGAGTTCAGACTGTCTTCAAGTAGGAGGCCGGAAGAAAATTGGGGGCGACACATGGGGATTGCAAAGAGACTGCAGGGGGACCCGACCAGGGATTCTAAAGGGTTTAGGGTTAAAGGTGTAGGGTTTTCAGACTCCTCCACTTGCAAAATGAGGGATCATAGCTGGGAGCTTCTCAAGTTTTGGGCGCTGTAGGGTTCAGGGCCTAGGGAGTTTGGTTTAGGGAGACATGAGGGTGTTGTGTTTTAAGCCAAGTTTGGTAAAGACTAGGATATAACCGGAGGGAATGCACCATCATTCCTGTTCCGTTCATGCTAATCCCCTGTCACCCTTTTGCGCGATCTGCCTGGAACCTACACGCTAAAAGAACATCTCCAAGGGCTCAAGCACTCAATCTACACATGCTTGCAGAAACACCTTCATTACAACTCCTACAACACAAATCTCAAGTCCTCAACTATCAGGTGCTTAGACCCTACGGACCATATTATAGCACTGCATAGCTCATACACACCTTGCAAAACTTAAGTATCGGGCACTTGGGATTGTTCTGGCGCTTCGGCGCTTCAGGCGGGCAGTGTGAGGATTCACGCTGAGCGAAAACTTACTCAAAACCATATTCCTTGCTTTTACATTGACCGAAGTAGGAAGAATCACATATCATTGTCGTGTATAACAATGCTTTCGAAACCCTAGTCGAAGTGCCTAGCAGCAGCACCTCCTCCCCAAAACCTCAAACCAAGTACCACTAGGTGCTGGAAGCTCTCCAAGACCACTCCAAAACTACTCTGAACACACTCCACCGGCTAGATCCCTATACCCTATCCCTTTTGTGGGGGTACCCAATGTTGTTTATAGAAGACATTAAGCATTAAGTTAGCAAAAAAGGTAGAGTATTGGGATCAAGGCACAGCACTCAAACCAAACTCGTCTACGTCAGAGCGCGGTTTCCAACCAATAAGGGGCATTAGCAATGGGACTCACCCTAAACCCCATAAACCCTAAACCCTATAAACCCTAAACTCTAAACGTACCAGGGGGGCACAATTTTTCTGCCATCGAGGCAAAAAGAATCCACGACGCGACACCGAGGCGGCACGGGTGGCGATGGCTCTGCGCGTAGCATGAGCTCGCGCATGAGACTACTAGCCCCTGCCTGTTTCATACTGCTAAAAATCCAAAACCCTAAACCTAAACGTCAAGCGGGTCGGATGGCATGGTTTCGGGGATCTACTATCAGGCATGACATATGGTTGAGGGCGGGTTCAGCTCAGGGTTTAGGGTTTAGGGTTTAGCGGGTTTAGGGGGTTTAAGGTTGAGGGTTTAGGGTTTAGGGGGTTTAGGGTTTAGGGGGTTTAGGGTTGTAAATTATGGTGCTCGAAATTGGACACCAAATGTATACACTCACTACTACTCCTGGGGAACTCTACATACACTGACCGAAAACCATGATGAACATCCTACTTCACATATGGATTTCTTCAGGATCCATTCCTGTAGTTCCCTACTTCAACACCCTACCCGGACTTTCAAAGGGATCTAAGAATTAGATCTCCTAGAACCATATGGGGAAATATATAAGGATTATATATCCCCTTCGTCACCCCTATAATAGTCCCCTTAGATAGCAGCCGTTTAAGGAGTTTAGACTATAGCTCACATAGGGGCCATTATGGGTCCATACAGGGGATCTAACTTTTAGATCCTCCAGGGGTCTGGGCAATATTCAAAGCTTAGGAAGCCCTAAGAGTTCCTAAACCCTAAACCCTATAGTCCCCGTTAAGTAGATAGATAGAATATGGGGTATATGGGGTTCCTATTATAATATACCCAAAGACATAGTCTATCTACTTAAGGGGGACTATAACCCTTAACCCTAAACCCTTAACCCTAAAGCTTAAGCCCGCAGAGCCCAAGGTGCCATGCGATGGGAGCCAGAGGCATCTGCCTCTGTTGCCAGCTCCAACGCGGTTCGCCCAAGGGATGTTTTCCTGGCTTAGGGTTTAGGGGGTTTCGGAGTTTAGGGGTTTGGGAAGTTTAGGGGTTTAGGGGTTCCTGAGTTTCGCGTTTTGGGATTCGGGGTCTAGTTTAGGGTCTAGGGGTTTAATGATTCAGGCTTGGATCCTTTTCCGCCAAAATCATGAGCCCACCCAACGCCTGAATATTTAACGCGGTCCCAATGTCTCTGAAATAGCAGTTTCCATCATATTTTCCATTATCCGTATATATTTGCCCTATATACTATAGTAGTTTCCATGTTGTTTTCCATTATCCCTATATATATATATGCCTATATACTATAGTAGTTTCCATTTTATTTTCCATTATCCCCATGCTACCCCATATTAAGGATTTTACAGGTAAACGTTAACTTTGAGGCTGGGGGGGTTCAATATTCAGTTGAGGGGCTTATTTCCACTGCTCCACAATTCAGTTCTAGTCTTTCTAATAGCAACGCGCGGGAATTTCTGATATCTGGCAGCGAGATCAAGGTTTAGGTGCTTAGGCCCGGGGCTTAGAGTTTAGGGCTTTGATTAGGAATCCTTGGCCCGTTTAGACCCTGTGCGAAACGTGTAGATGGATGAAAAGCAAATTTTACAGGTTACAGGCGTCACTCAAAACTGAAAAACCCAATTCCTACTTGGGACATGACCCTAAGCCCTATAAACTCTAAGCTCTACATCCCCGAAGCCCCAAGGCATACCCTGACCAAGAATTCGTAACCTTGTGTAATGCACCAAGGGAGCCCACTACCCTGTTAGCAAAGAATTGTCTTCAAAGAGTACGAGACCCTAAATACGTAATCCCTGAACGCTAGACCCAGCCACAAGTTTAGGATGCCCTCCAAAATCCTCCCAAATCGCAACCCCGATCGCAGATTAGAATACACCAGGGGTTGGGGGTTGAGGGTTCAGCCTGGGGTATTGGGTTCACCCGCAACCCTGATACGTTAATCTCAAACCCTGAGCCATTAAAACCCCAAACCCCTAAACCCTAAACCCCCATAACCCCACCCACTTAGGGGCCAAGCTGCTTGTGGACGTCTGCCCCTTCTTTGATAAGCTGGTGGACCATACGGTGACAGCCTTAGACCCCGGTTAAGGGTTTAGGGGTTTAGGGTTTAGGGTTTATGGTTTAGGCATTAGACCCCTAGAACCATATGGGAAATTGTATAAGGATTAGATGAGCTATAGCCTAAACTCCTAATATCCCCCTCAATAACCCCTATAATAATCCCCTATCTAATCCCTTATCTAGCCCTTTTAAGGAGTTCAGACTATAGCTCATGTTCGGGTTATTATGGGTCTATATGCGCCAGCATCCACCCCCCACCCCCCCGCCCCCTCACCCCCCCAGGATAGCCATGAGGACCACCCTGATCGTTGTGACGACAGATGGTGGCCTCGAGGGGCATCCCTGACTGTTGACCCCTTTGAGGCATTGGAGGGGGGGGGTGGGGGGGGATACCATGGCGGGGGTGGGGGTGGGAACGCGGAGCGCAGGCGCGTATACAGAGGATCGAATTTTTAGATCCTCCAAGAAGGTCTGGGCAATATTCAAGCTCAGGAAGCCCTAAAAGTTCAGTTATGTACCCAAAAATACTTGGGATCTTGGTTATGGGCGTTGTAGGGTTTCAGGCTTAGGCTTAGAGTAGGTTTCAGGGCTTAGGGCTTAGGGCTCAATAGGGTTTAGGGTGTGGGCAAGTAGATAATCTCATACTGGCAGCCATAGGCAGGCTTGGTGTGTGGGGTTGACGGCTCAAGTTCACAGCTCCGTTTCGGGCCGTGTAGTTACTTACCAGGAGGAGGGTGGGAGTGGATATGAGGACAATTTTAGAGGATTAGAGTGGAATTATTGTAGGGATCCAACGCCCCACTCACCCTAAAGCACCAGTAAGTCTAAGCAAAACAGGTTCCAAATATTGGGTTCGGTAAGGCTTCAGCGCGAACGTTTCGTAAAATTTTCGATGTTACTCAGCTGTTGTCCACCAAGAACTGGGATCGGCAAGATGATCCTTTCCCAAGAAGGGGTGCCTGATCGAGAGACACTGGCCAAATCGGGCAGAGCAATACGTGGAAGCTGGATCTTGGTTACAAAGCCCTCCCTTGAACCTCAGACTCTAAACCCCAAACCCTAAACCCGAAACCTGGATCTGTCTGTCAGTCAGTCAGACATTGCTCAGGCTATGCTCGACCATGCATGGAACACCGTTTACCTGCAGCTTCATGAGAACCCTGAACTGGGTTGCTGTTAAGGACCTTAAGTTAAGTTACTAGAATGAGGAAACCCTGTAACTCTCGATGTACCCATCTTATGGTCCGTAACCTAATGTAGTTTCCCTAAGGTCCCCCCAACTTCTGGAAACTACCAGATGGGGTTACATGTAGATCCAGCAATGTCTCATGCCGGCCACTTTGGAGGGTTGATGGCCTAAATCTCACGAATGAGGGTTTAACCACACCCTGCACCGCGTAGGGTTAGTTCATAGGCTCCCCAGTTTGTCTTAGTGCAAGCTGAAATGCTGAAGGCACCACCAACGGCAAGCTAAGGTCTTGTTTGGGTTTAGGGTTTAGGGTTTAGAGTTCAGGGTTTCGGATTTAGGAAGACATGGTCTGTTGACATAAGCTCTCATACCCTCCATGCTAGGAGCTAAGCCCAAATGAAGGCCCAGCGTACCTTGATTAAGAACTATTATACCTTAGCTGATACGAGGATGCCAAAAAGGGGGACTGAAGGAATGTTTTTGAAATCAGGGATGTTGAGGTTTGGGGTGCAGGGGTGTAGGTTTACGATTTCTGGTTTGGGGTTTAGGCCCATTCAACCACCCGAACCTTAAACCCTAAACCTTTAAACAACCCCCCAATGGTAGGAGCAGCTTCCTCTTGGTAGTCTCCTCCCTGATATGAACCCCCCCTCCACCGCATACCCACCGGATGTTCAATACTAGAGGGAAAGAATTGTCTGCATTCCTTTCATCACTCCAAACCTAATCCCCTCTCCCTGAAGTTAGTCCCCCCCAACCCCCCCTAATGGGGAATATTTCGCATTAGGGGGTGTGGGGGGGGGGGGGTCGGGGGTTAATATTGGGGGGAGGGGATTAAAACCCTCAAGCCCTAAATCCAAAACCTAGACCCCAAATCATGGACCCGCAGCGCTCCCCTTTCACACCCAGTTGCCACTCTGTGCTGCAAAATGCAGAGGAAACAACGTCTCCTGCAGATTATTCGGTCAAGGTTTGGGTTTAGGATTAGTTTAGGGGCACGGCCCCCTCTTCTTACCACATGCCTAGAAAGCACGACTAAGCCTGCGGGGCTTATTCCAGGCAGGCGGAGCAGAAGGGGTGGGGTAGTATAAGCTTTCGTAATCAGAGCAGTTTATCAACTGCACAGTTTAGGGTTGTGGGTTTTGAGTTAAAGAAGGTTGGGGGTTGCGGCTTGAGGGACCTAGACACGCGAAATCATTGCGGTAGCCAAGTTTACTTGGAAGCTCGGGGGGACTAGGTAAACATATTTACTATCCGATAAGCCACATAATAACTCTAGCTATCCCCATGAAAAACCTACTTACTAAATCCCTATGACCCTCTCAGTACCCTCAAACTGATAGTAATGCCCTACGCTGAAGCTATCACCAGTATGGCTTGCGTACTGCCCCAACCCAGTAATCGTCTGCAATAGGGGTAACAATCTTAAGGGGCTTCATGTATGATCCACAATCTAAATTCCTAGTATTCCCTTACTAACCCCTATCATACTCCCCTATATAGCCTTTTAGGAGTTTAGACTATAGCCCATATGTATTTCCGACTGTTCGCTTGGTTGGACGTTGGAGTCCTTTGAAAAATAATTGTAGGGTCCTTATGGAACCAATCAGAGAAGATATTTAAGTATCCCAAAGGCCAGCCCAATCCTAGACCCTCTAAAGGATCCAAAAAATGGAACCCCCTAACAATCCCCTAGTTTCCCGAACGTAGTAATGGGTTCATATTGGGGGGGGGTTCCATCTTTGGATCCGTTAGGGGGCCTGGGGTTAGAATCATGAAAAACTGTCATCCAACTTTATTGAGCAGGGGCATGGCTCCTCAACCCTACACCTAAATTCCTGAAACGCAGACAACTTCTCAAAACAGTGGGGGCTCCAAAAGCGACTGGGATATATGGGGATAATAAGAAGGTTCCTATCAGGGAGTATGCATGGACTTCCCAACTCGTGTTTTTTTGTGGCAGGGATACTGGCACCGTACTTGGGCGCAGCCACCTCAAATATAGAAGCCAAACAACAATATTACCGTCCAGATTCCTTGTATAACTACAGCCTGATGTACCTCAAAGAGATTCTGGTAATTCCTTAGGCCCTAACTTGGGCCTCTACCCTGATGATTCTTTCAAAAATTCTGCTTCAGCACTTCTGTCGGTACTTCTGGTTACACTCCAAAAATAACATTGCGAGGGAATGCCATCATGAAATGTCCTTCCTGTTTCAGGTGGAAACCCTGCACTGCCATAGAGGCATTGCACATCAGAAGCTGGACAATGTTGGGGGTTCGCGGTGGAAGAACATTTCTCCCATCCACCATAGCAGTACAAAGCCTGAAACATTTGCCACCGTCCTTGCTCTTCTTGTTTCATGGGTTTCCTTACTAACCCCCCCCTTACTACACTCCCCTAGGTTCCCTCTTAATGAACCTTCATTGAACCTAATTACCACTGAATAACCTTAGCTCAGGGGGAATCTAGGGTATTCAGGGGGCATCTAGGGTGAGGGGTAGTATAGAGGGGGTAGTAGGAGAACCCATGATTGTTTCTCTTTCCGGAGCCCGTGTTCCAATTGATTGCGCTTAGGGTTTAGGGTCTAATTAGTTTGGTGGCCATACTGACAGAACAGGTCCTAAACCCTATGAGGCCGCAGAACAAACCGACCGACATCTTAGATGCCCAAACCCAAATGCCCTTAACCCCCTAACATCTTAACACCCAAAGGCTCTAAACCCTAAACCCTAGACCCTACACGTTGAGGCTGGTGGTCAGAAGGGAGGCAAGAAAGGTAGGTTTCAGAAAGTAATACAGCAGAATATGAAGGGAATATGAAAGATCTACTGTAGACATCCACACTGCCAGTCCCTACTAACCACCCCAAAGCTGAAGCCTTAAACCCCAAAGGCCTACAGGCTATAGTACTTGCCATATTCTTTTCCACTTCCCCGCTCCCACATACCAAAACCTTCAACTCGTAAACTATAAAACCTAAACAGTAAAGTTCTTGCTATCTTCTTTTCGATTCCTCTGTTCCCTGCACGCTAAACCGCCAACAGCATAGCACAGCATTTTCCATTTCCATGTGCAGTCCTCCATTCCCTACTAAAAGCCAAGCATTTAATTCCCCAAACCCCGAAACCTTAAACCCTAAAACCTATAGTCCCCCTTCAGTAGATCGAAAATTGCTTTGGGCATATTATAAGAAGATCCCCATGTACCCCATATTCTATCTACTCAATGGGGACTATAAATCTCCATAAAGCCCAAGTTTCCATTTCATGCTCATTTTGGTCTTCACCTCCTCCATTCCGTGCCCTAGGCCCAAAATGCCCGTACATGATGTATAGTGTTAGGGTTTAGGGTTATATGCTGTTGATACTTAAAGATCCTGCATGACATTAGTATACCAGAATTCCATAATGCCCAGGGTAGCAGGCACCTAGGGATGCAGGATTTTCAGTATCCACCATATCTTTATAGACCCCCATACTGGTCCTTTGGCTAGATTACTGTTTAAAAGGGCTCGTATTGTAGTAGGAAGAACACTAACAGGACCTGTAGTTCAATGGTTTTAAGCTATACGCTATATGGTTACGGTACTCTCCGCGTATATAGTTGTTGTCCGTAGATAGGGGACCCAATATGGACCCCACACTGCTATAATCCTCTAGCTGCGGGAACCCCAAAAGGATACCATCATTTGGAGAAACCCCAAATATCCCTAAACCCTAAACCCTAACCCTAAACCCTAAACCCTAAAACCTAAAACCTATATCTCTTTACATTTCTCTCTGATCGTCGGCTGGCGCCTCATCGGGGATTTGCCAACTTCGGGGTTCGTTCACGCCACCGAAGCCTGCTGAGCGCAGCGATCGTTAGGGTTTTGGGGTTAGGGTTTGGGGTTTAGGGATGAAGGGTGGAGGTTTAGGTTTTGGGTTTGAGGTTTAGCGCTTAGGAGAGGAAACTCTCATGGAAAAGCTAACGGACAATGAAACATGCAGGGGTTATCTAGGAATTAGGACGTAGGGCGTCTTAGGAATTAGGGCATAGGGTTTAGTTTTCGGGGGATTACGGCTCAGGGATCATGAGATACGTAGGCTTAAGGGTGTTGGGCTTGGGAACTAGGACTAACGGGATCTAGGGTTTTGAGATTGGTCGTTTTTGGTAGCTATCTATCTGTTGGGCCTTCTGAAAGCAGGCACGCTTGAGGTCCCTATAGGGATGGGTCATTTTTGAGAGATCTCCATATGGGTGCTTCGAAAATAGCACGGATTCCACTTGAGGGTTCCTGTGAGGAGGATTGTAGTAGTCTTTGGTAAGGTGTAGTGTCTAAGGTAAACACGGGGGACCACCCAAAGCCCTAAACCCTAAACACCTAAATCCCAAAACCCTACTAATACCTAAACCCTGAACCCTAAACCCCTAACTCCTAAAACCCTAAATCCTAAACCCCAATCTACTAAACCCTAAAACCTTGCCAGGCCTGCAGCCACAGAGGAGCTTCTCAACATGATCACCACACAATCTCGAATGAGGACCCCTAAACCCTAAACCCTAAACCCTAATGCCCTCATCATCCCTAGACCTAAGCCCTAAGCCCCAAGTTAACCTAACCCCTAAGCCCTGTAGCCTGGGTGCCTAAGGCCACCCATTTTGAGCAACCCTCAATCTTCCAGGGCACCTATCAAGGCCTGTGAGCTTCCAGGTTTGTGTGCTGGATGCTTTCAGCGATGAGGGGTTGTTCAAGAAGCGCTGACTACCAGTAACGGCTTTGGAAGAACTGTCGAGATCGAGTTTGTAGTTTTTGTGGTTGGGTATTCTTGGGTGAAGGGCTGGCGAGGATATGGGGCAGTAATTGCATGGGTGTCCCCCACGTGGGCACCAAATACCTAGACGCATCGGCGTTGTCTAGCGACCCTGTTTGCACAGGCCACACAACAGCAACGTTTCGTTAAAATTCTGTACAAACTTGGACCCCTGAAGCCTAAACCCTACTAAACAAAACCCCTAACCACTTGACCCTAAAACCCAAATACCTAAACCCTAAGCTAATAGATCCCATTTTCTTTTTCATTATCCCTATATAAGCCCTATAAACCCCTTAAAAGGGCCTATGAGACCCAACCAAACATGACCCTCTTCCCCACGCCGCTCAGCCCAATGTAAGGCTTTTCAAGGTCTAGTCTTCTCTACAAATAACAAGATTATCCTCGAACAAAATCTTGGGAACAAGTCAGGCTTCTACATAATCCGGGACACTGACAAGCCCAGACAAATCTTGACAACCTGAGCCTGAGTGCTCA
Organism: Symbiodinium pilosum; assembly: GCA_905231905.1. Taxonomy (NCBI): domain Eukaryota; class Dinophyceae; order Suessiales; family Symbiodiniaceae; genus Symbiodinium; species Symbiodinium pilosum. The sequence goes on along the minus strand of CAJNIZ010046373.1, from coordinate 13,503 downwards.
CGACTGTAATCTTTCTGCCGCCCGCATTTGAGGGCTATAGTCTCAAGTCTTAGTATCCCCCCTTAATAACCCCTATCACAGCCCCCTATATAGAACCTTATATAGCCCCCTTTAAGGAGTTTAGACTACAGCTCATTTGTGGCTTCAGACTCACCCTAAACCCTAAACCCTAAACCTTATAAAAGTAGACTCGCATGATGCCCGTCTCATCCCCGCCATGGCGTGAGAGGTAGTCGCGGAGACGGTCTCGACGCCACCTGAGCTATGGCCCAAAACCTGATACCCTAGGAGTTTAGGGTTTAGGGTTTAGGGCTCTGAGTTCCCTGAACCCCTTTTAGAAATTAAAGTTTCAGCTGGTTATTAGGATTACAGATGACAGAAATACAAAACTATACTCACGGAAAACTTCCAGAGGAGGCCCATGTCCGTGAAGTAGTGGTGACAGGCTTGAGGGTTCGGGGTTTCGGGTGTGGTGCCTGGGCCTATACTCCTAAACCATAAGCCCTCAACCCTAAACCCTAAATCCGAAATCCTAAACCCTCAACCCTAAACCCTTAACCCTAAACCCTCAACCCTGAACCCCTAAATCCTAAGCCAGACATCCGCTTTAACCGCTTCGCGCACAGTAACAGATAAAGCAGAAAAGAACAAGCTGGATTGCTGCTGGGAACTCAAACTTGCATACTATAGGGTTTAGGGTTTAGGGGTTTAGGGTTTAGGGCTATGGGTGTAGCGTGAATAACAGAGTTTCCGTGTTATAGCAACTTAATCTATAGTCCCCCTTAAGTAGACAGAACATGGCTTTGGGTATATCATAATAAGATCTCCATATACCCCATATTCTATCCTTAAACCCTAAACCCTAAACCTAAATAGTCGTTTCCATGTTCTTTTCCATTATCCCCATATAAACCCATATTCTATCTACTTAAGGGGGGCTAGAAGTTCCTTAATAGCAACCCGGGAGGAGGCCATCCTCACTACCCCCCACAAAGCTGTTCAGATCTGAATCTCTAGGGCCACAAAGACTAAAACAACCCGAGACCCCTTTGGACTATGGGTTTACTTACTGGTGTTTAGTAGGGAATAGGAGAAAATATTCTACAGGGGTTGTACAGGGATCATATTCCCTTATTCCCTACTAACCACCGGTAAGTTTAGCGTTGAGGGCTAAGCCCTACACCCAAAACCCTAAACCGCTTTGGAGTACGGGAGGCCAAGTGATCTGGCGGCGTCGCTGGAGGCAGCCGGAGTCCACCAAAACCTCCTTCACTGGCTTTCGCTTTGTCGTCCAGTCCACAGGGGTTCAGGGTTTGTGCTTTGAGGTTTTTGGCGTAGGGTCTACGGCTTAGGTCCTAAAGGCTTAGGGCTTAGGACCTGGAGTTGCAAGGTAGCCAAACAGCCAGACATGCAAGAGCTGCTCCCGAGACGCTACTCTTCGTAGATTCGGATTCTAACCCCTGGGCCCTGAATCCAACACTATGTGATTTCTGACTCTTCCTGAGCCCTAAACCCTAAACTCTACCCCCCCTTTCAGCAGAGGTGCAGCAGGCGTGAAACTCGGAATCTGCATGCCAATCGACAACCCAGGAAGCAGGAATCTATTGGCTTTAGGGCCACGCTCCAACTGTGAGGTCATGCCTTTGCGTGGGCTCTTGTTCGTGCGCATGGCAAGTGGTTAGCAAACATGGTGCCCTTCTGGGTTAGTAGCACGATACGGAATCTAATATCATCTAATATCTAAGATACCCAACAAAGACCACAAAAAAGACCACAATTCTGACAAACCTGCATTCGGGGGTCTTCGGGAGTATAAGCATAGGGCGCAATCCTGAGATACGCTGTCTGCCCCTGCTCTGTAGAGCTTGTGTGTCACGCCGTTGTCAAGGTTCTTAAACCAACAAATAAGTCTTATGGCCTTGAAGGCTGGTTCTACGGGTTTACTGTTTGTTGTGCGAAGCATCCTTTTCCGTAGTAATGAGGCAGTGATGGAAGACGAGTCACATGGCAGTTTCTCTAACTTGAGGGGCGCCTGACCGCTGAATCTTACACCTGGAACCTTCCAGAACCGGAAACAAGGTCATTGTGGGAGCATGCCCTATATGAGCCATAGTCTAAACTCCTAGTATCCCCCGTTAATGACCCCTAGAATAGTTCCCTGCATAATCCCCGATATAACCCCCTTTAAGGAGTTTAGATTATAGCTCATATGGACTACCATTCCAGGCGAGGTCAGGTGAGGTCATTTGAATTGTTCAGAGCACAGAGAACCCTAAACTCTAAATTCTAAACCCTAAACTCCAACTTCTAAACCCTAAACCCTAAATCCTAAACCCTAAGCTCTCCATCTGCTTGGTCCAATTCAAGGCTTGGGTTTGCTGTCTGCTTTTTGGGATGTCATTAAAACTACGTGGCACTTAGGACCCCTACTAAGGGTTGAGGTTTAGGGTTGTTGACCTCTAGGCACCTATGATAGAATTAGAACGGAATCCCGAAGGGTTAAGGGTCTAAGGTCCAAGCTAAGTCCCAAGAAAAAACTATATCTTATCCCTTATCTGGGTTGTACTGCAGGAACTGAAAAGCTATAGCCAGTAGTGTCTCAGCTTAGCAGGCAATGAACAGGAGTAGCATCTGCAATGACCATACCGACTACCTATATACTATACAGACCATGCTGATCGCAGGTCTTAATGCGCCGCTCACTCTTTCGCCCTCTACTAACCAGCTGCTCTACATTCATATGAGAGCCCCTCAAATGTCGAAAGCCTCCCGAAATCCTACGCCCGGAACGCTGCAAATGATCCTGGTTGGATAGGGTATTTCGCGGCGGTTCCCGAGACACTCGGAAGCTTGCCGGCGGCTTTCCTGACGATTTCAAATTAAAATCAGAGGCTGGACGGCCCTCAATGGAAAATTCCAGGGCCGATATCATGAGGTACATAGGGATCCTAGGATTAAGGTCTAAAGTCCAAGGTTATCCCCGTATCAGCTTATGGCTCCTATTAGGGCTTTCTAGCATACCCCAAAAAACCCAGGTTAGACATTGTGCAGGTGGGACAAGGACGCTGGGCTTTGGGGTTTGGGTTTCCAGCATTCTGCTTGGCGCAAGAAGCATGATTCTGCGGATGTAATGTGGACGGAATTTCAGACGGAGCACGATTGCGACAGTTAGCAGGACAAACAAGACCTACATTTGACGGGGTTTTGCAGGAAATCAGCGTCAGAAAGAGTAAAAAGTGTAACTGAACCCCAAGGATGTGATCGGGTTTAAGTTTTTTTTGTCGTTGGAGAAAACAGAATGCTTGACAAACTGGAACTCTAAGGGATTTGGAACCCCAGTAGAAATTATAATTTCAGCTAAATATTAGGATTCTAGGTAACAGAAATTAAAAACTATTTTCAGGAACCTTGTAGGGAAACCATACACGCCTGGGTGTCTTGGCTGCTGCTCACTACCTTGCTCATTCTTGCTCACCCTAAACCCTAAACCTGAAACCCTAAACCCTAAAACCACCTCAAGCCCTAACCACCGAGTCCTGATCTGCAGCAGTGCACGCAACACCATGAAACTTGACCCCCAACCCTAAACCCTAAACCCTGAACCCTAAACCCTAAACCCTAAACCCACTTGACCCCCAAAGTGCTACTGAGCTGAAAGGCCCAAACCTTGAATCTGTGATGGAGACCACTCGACTCTGCCATGATACTACGGTTTAGGGTTTAGGGTTTAGGTGGATACTAAAAATCCTGCATGACCCTAAGTACCTTATAACTTAGGAATAAGGGTGCTATAGTATACTAAGGCCATGCAAGATTTTTGGTATCAACACGGGTCATGCAAGATTTTTGGTATCAACACTAGTTCGGCTGTCTGTGTCCAGAGGTCAGATGCAAATAGAAAGCACGCAGGAGCCAGCTGTAATTACTTGTGCTCCTCCGGTTGATTTGGCCATCGCTTCCGGCTCCGTTCTCGCGACAAAGCTCTTTGATCTCATTCCACGCATTGCACAGGCCAGGCGCTCAAGCTCGAGGCTCACAGCCGAGCCAATTGAATCAAGCCTGGTGCTATCAGGTACCCCGCGACTACCCCAAGAGCACTCATACCTGAGAAGCTGGAGCATGTCAACGCCAACTTGCCTGCTTCGGCAGCTGGGACTGCCACGCATGACTGGATGCATCGAACTGCCGCCACGAAAACCTCACGAAGTCCTCCACCGTGTTTGCCTTTTACTGCTTCGAAGAGATGGCATGCTAATAGTGAAAGTCGAGACTGACAGGCATCTGTGGCGTCGTGCGGTAAAAAAGGCGCACTTGTGCTATTAGCTCCCTGCTGCCTAGTAGGGAATGAAGGAATAGATCAAAGAGAAATGAGATAGGGACTACTACAAAGGATCCAATCCCGCATCCCGCGCCAAACAACCTGCGCCCTACACATTTCTAGCAATAGCCCCCCTCAATACTAACTATTCACGTCGTTGTGTACTATGACATATAGCAAATATCTTGTAAAACTAGAGGTTGTTTCAAAAGAGAGGGATGGTACCCATTCCCATGTTCTTCGGGCTCTCCTATTAAACACCAGATAGATGACCTGAAGGAAGGAGCTGGTGGGAAGGGCTTTGAAGGCTGTAATGTCCCCACAAGAAGACGTGGTACCACAAAAAAAGTGCTTAACTTGTATCATGGGAATATCAGGGTTGCGATGTATAGCATGCAACGTGGGGTTTAGGGTATGTACGGTCTGTATTACCCCAAAATTACTCTGGAAGCACAAAAAGGTCTGCAAAGACTACTGTCAATTTCTAGCATCTTTGTTGGGGTTCCTTGCTTGTTTTGGGGAGCGGAGTAGGGTCCGAGTGTTTAAAGGCTTAAGGTTCTTGGGGCGAGAATTCAGAGATTGCTGGCAGGTCTCGCTGGACCGTGAGGTGGTCACAGCTACAAACATCACCTTCCTCAACATACTATAACCCCAATACTACCCCAATGTTACCCGAATACTACCCTAATATTACCACAATATTAGCCTAATATTACCCCAAGATAAAACATCATCTTCCTAAATTCTATTGTTGACACCACAATTCCAGCATGACGCTACTGTGTTCAGCAAACAAAATTGTGAGTTCGGGGCTTTAGGGGAACTTCACGCCATGCAGGGTCTAAGTACCCCAATAGTCCCGCGGATTTAGTCGGCATGTAAGGATATACTCGTGTTGCAAGCTGTGAAACAGCCATAGGGTTCTTGGTAGCTTTACCAAGTTCCTGGATAGTGATATTCACAACGTCTGTGAACATTAATTACCAACCTTAACTTGATCCAAAGCCAAGTATCTCGTGTCAGCTGACTCGTTTGGGACTTCCCATTCCTCAGAATGATTTCAACTAGGCCAGGAAGCTCAGGGGATTCAGGCTCCGTTTCAACTTGGGCGCTGTGCAATGGCCGAAGGAAAGAGAAGGCCCGCTTAGCTGCGCCAAGTGCTGTTCTAACCTTTTGGTTAGCTGGGAATGAAGGAATGGAAAATAACATGGAAACTACGATAATGGGTCATATAGGGGCTACTACGAGGATCTATTGCTTCTTTCCTAGCTAGCCAAAGGTTAATAAGGGGATTTTGGGTAACCCCAATCAGGACCCTATGACCATCATATGACGGTCACAGGGTCCTCATTTTCGGGGTTGGGGTTGCCAAGATCCTTTTATTCAAGGTAAGCAAGTGCTCTTGTTTTGGTCTTCGGGCTTTGGCGTAAGGGTCTAGTGGCTGTAGGCGATGGGAAATACCGGGATGCTTTCGACAATTCGAAGGGCCCTATGTAGGCAAAAGCTCAGGTTATCACCAATAACGAGGAATGAAATGAAAATACACATGGAATAGGTGATGAACGTTTGGTTTATGTAGTACAATGTGTGACTTTTTGGGGTACCCCCAAAAGGGTACTACATTGTCCGGTGTAGGTAGGTTCCTGGTAAGTACTATCGTACGTTAGATGGATGGTCTTGAGTTTTGAAACCCGACGCCTACATTTGTTTAACGATTTGGGTCCAGAGAATCAACATCTCGGCTATATAGCCCTAATCCCTCAACCCTAAACCCTAGTGGTGCTGTCAATTGAGACCCTAGACGCTTTCTATTCCTGAAGGGTAACTTAACTTGGGCCAGTGCTAGAGACGAAATTCAACATTACATCGTACATCTCGAGACTGTGGCGGGAATTACAGTAGTTAGCTTTACGTTCCTTTTCGGGCTTGAGTATACTTACAGAGCACCCAAAATCCTTAACCCCAACCCTAAACCCCTAAAGCCTTAAAAACTATGCGAGCAGGTAGCCATCACCCTGGATCACCCCACCCGGAAACAGCATGCTGGCCCTCCTTGCTAAATATGCGAACCTCGATAGCTCTGCTATCTATAGTGGAAGCGTTTAGGGTTTAGGGAAGCCATTTGAGCTAAAGTCGACACGTATCCCCATTATCCACTGTAATGACCCCTATAGTAGTCCCTACATAATTCCCGAGAAAACCCCCTTTAAGGAGTTTAGACAGCAGCTTATGTAGAAAAATAATCCAAGCATGACATCTGAGGCTCTGAGTCATCAAAGTCGCCAGCCAGGTCGCTCTCGGAACCAACCTGATCCCGTTTTTCTCTACCATATGGGATTATTGCTGCCCAAAATCCAAGGTTTAGGGCTTAGGGCTTAGCGCGAAAGGTTTAGGACATGGGTTTAGGCTTTAGGGTGAAGGGTTCAGACTTCAGGGTTACCTGTCTAGGGTTAAGGCTTCGGGTTTAGGGTTCTAAACAGCAACCAAGACGCCGTGAAATTCGTTGATACGGACTCGTCCGTTATCCTGGGCTGTGGTAGGCGAACGGGCACAGAATGTTCTACATGGTAGTTTCCTAAATTACGGTTCCCAAAATGAAGAAATTTATATAGGGGCCCGTATTATAATGGGAACCCAAATATAGGACCCCGTAGTATAGGGACTTTAGACCAATACCCACATGGTTTAGCGTTCTGAGGTTTAGGGCTTTGCTCAGGGAACGTAGGAGCATTCTGTGAGGATCCAGGCAGGTCAGAAAAAAGGAACACCTACAAACATCTCTTGGATTAGAAGATTACTTCTTCTCTTCTTGAATCTTACACCTCGAACAAATCAAGCAAGCTGTTGAAGAAACTTCCCACACTATGCTAAGCTTCGGTAGGAAGACCAAGGCCACAGCTCCTAAACCATCAGTCGTGCGATTAAGTTTCTCAAGATTCTTGGCCTAGGGTCCATGTTCTTGGTTTCCCTCCACAGGCTCCCATACCTCAGCGACTTATCAGACGATTGCCAGGAGCACCAAACTCTAAAGGCCAAACCCCAAACCCTCCATCTTTCCTCTCTCTGCATGTTCTTCGGAAAAGCCTTTCTGCCTCTAATCTAAAGCATGCTATGCCCCAGCCCCAAGAAATCTAAAGGCGAAAGGACGCCTGAACCTTATGGTCCTTCTATGCCTTATGGTCCTTCTATGCCTAGTAATTATATGTGCCCTGAGTATACCCTTAGCAGCCCCTAAAATCAAAGTTTGAGGCTTAGAGTTTAGGGTTTTAGGGGTTAGGGCAAGCCTGTAGCAATAAACCCCATACTACAGGTTTAATCCCTTCCCCCTAATAATAAACGACGTCCCCCCCCCTCCCCCCCCGTAATAATAAATAATCCGGGTGGCCAGAAATTATTTATTATTAGGGGGGCATATTTATTGAAAGGATTTAGTAGGGCCGCCTTTAAAATCCTCTTAAAATCAATTAGAATCCAATTAAAATCCCGTTAGAGTCAATTAAGATTTAATTAAATTTCCTTTTAAAATCAATTAAAACCGAATTAAAATCACGTTAGAATCAATTGAGATTTAATTAAATTTCCTTTTAAAATCAATTAGAGTCGAATTAAAATCACGTTAGAATCAATTGAAATTTAATGAAATTTCCTTTTAAAATCAATTAAAATCGAATTAAAATCCCGTTAGAGTCAATGTAGATTTAATTACATTTCCTTTTAAAATCAATTAGAATCGAATCAAAATCACGTTAGAATCAATTGAGATTTAATTAAATTTCCTTTTAAAATCAATTACAACCGAATTAAAATCCCGTTAGAATCAATTGACATTTAATTAAAATTCCTTTAAAATCAGCTGACATCGAATGAAATTCAAATGAGATTTAATTAAATACGGCTAAAACTGTAATAAAATCATTTAAAGTCGTATTCAGTTGTTGTATATAAAATCCTTTATAAAACCATATGAAAATCAACCAAAACCTAGGATGTCAAGGGGATCCCTAATTCC
>CAJNIZ010046372.1:0-23062 GCA_905231905.1 Symbiodinium pilosum | reverse complement strand
GTAGCTCATATAGGATTATATAGGGTCATATAGAGTCTTAAAGAGGGATATAGGAGGGGGATATAGGGTTATTTGGGGATATAGGGTTATATAGGGTCATATAGGGGGATATAGGGTCCTTTAGGGGGAATCATGGAAAAGCACATGGAAACCACTATAATCGTCTATACAGGGTTTGGGGCTTAGGATTTCGGGTGCGGGGCGTCTCTGTACAAACGTCTGATAGTCCATGCACGCAAGGCGCCACACTAGGGCTTAGGATTTCGGGCTGAGTAGGGTACGTAGGACAGACAGCCTACACTTTGGGGGTTAATAGGGAATAAGTAGGAAATGCATTATGTAGAGCGTATGTAAGGCTTGGTCTCTTTTATTCCTGCAACCCCCCATTAAGCCTAAGCAACTCGCCTTCAACCGGGATGAACATGTTGAGTATAACCCCGTCTGGTCTACCTGGCAAAGCCCTAGCCAGAGAGGTTAAGGGTTTAGGGTGTGGGATTAAAGTTTTTGGGTTAGGGTTTAGGATCATTCTGGCTCTTGGACTCCACCCCGCAACAACCCCTCGAGCATCGGAGCAAGAGAAGCCTGCCTCTCGGAATACCACCTCGGGCTCCTGCAGTTTCAGGACTTGGGGTCTTAGGAGGCTGAAGGTTGAGGATTAGAGTTTGATCCAGTAAGTATCGCAATAAACCCCCCTGGCCCTATAATGACCCTAGTTATCCCAATGGTTAACCTAGTTGCTAGGACCCCCCGGCCCTCCAAGTAAGTGTTGCGGGCTTAGGCACTTGGAGTCTCTTGAGCCCTAGATGACCGGGGAGTTTAGGGTCAGAGCTCTGAACCTAGGGCTTCCAAAACCCCTTAGCTACAGCTTACAATTTGAAACGTGTTTGAAATCTTACTAAACCACAGAGAAGATTTTTATGCAGGTGAGGGAGCTGGATTTGAGATTCTGAGAGTGCTCCTGCATGATAAGTCACCGAAAAGCCGGTGACCAGTCTCAACAACAAAGAGTAGGGTTTAGGGCTTAGGTCCAGAACCCCTTATGCAGGCAAGATGGCCAAATTTTGCACTTGCAACCCCTCCCTGTGTTGAAGTGGAGTGAAGATGCTTGACCTTCAGATGCAAAAACCTTTGTCGGGGAAGCTGGTCTCAAAAGGCATTCTGCGGGGGTTAGGGTGTGGTTCCAGTACGGCTGTGCCCTCAGCGTCTTACTTCGCTTCTTGAATTCATTTGTCCTAGTATCCCCCTTAATAACCCCTATAGTAGTTCCCTATATAATCCCCCATATTACCCCCTTTAAGGAGTTTTAGACTATAGCTCATTTGAGACTCTGGAGTCCTGGGCCGACCCGAACTCATCCGCTCGGTCGGGCACGCACGACCCGTCCAAAGCCCTACACCCTGAGCTCTAGGCCTTACGCCTCAAGCTTAAAACCATTAACCCTGACCTGACAATCCCAACTATAACTCTGAACCCAAATTCCTACATTCATACCTAAGATGTAGGGTTTAGGCTTACTTGCCCTCAGCCAGTCCTTTAATCGAAGATCCGAGATGGTCCCCAAAACGCCAGCCGCGAGGAACAGCTGGGACAAATGGACCTGCCACAGTGGCAAACTCGAACCCGGCCCTATGTCATACAAAGATTTCCTTGACATGGGGCCTCTCTTGAAAATCCACTGCGGTACATACTTCGAGGGTCTAGCCATCAAAAACCACATGATAATCCCGGTTATTCCCACGGTTCATGGACTTACCAAGTCAAATGGCGTTCATCTAAGAATCTACAGTTCAGGGTCGGGGGCTTGCACGGATCCCAAGGATACCATCACCCTAAACCCTGCACTCTCCCTAAACGCAAAACCCCCCCTAAAACCCCTAACTTCAAAATCCATAGATCCATCATTCCTAGACAGCTTGGGTATTCATTATTGTGCTTTCATTGATTAATGAATAAAGTGAATTTCCACCAGTTGAGACATCCTAGGTGATGCGCCAGCAAATCCACTGATTGAAGCCACAGTCCTCTACACATTACTGGTTTTTGGTTTTGGGTTTAAGGTTTAGGGTTTCATTGCTGCTTATCCGCAGGGAATGGAGGCAGGGATCCCTATAGTAGGCCCTATAGAAATCCCAGTGATAAGGTCGTCTTCATTTTCTGCTGTTTCTTCCATACTGCCCTCATTTCAACGACACAAACTGTGTATGGCGCGTTTCATACTGATCCTTGTTTCCCACTTGGACAAGGCCGAAAGTGAGGGGAGCCTTACGTAGCCTCTTGCTTCGAAGAAGACAAGCGGCTTCATGGTTCCCCTGCTGGGGGCCCCTATACTACGCCTCCCCCCCCCCCACGAGATCAACCTAAGTTATCCTGCTTCAGGTGGAACGAAGGGAGGTGAAGTAAGGGCGTGGGGGAGGGGAACCCATAATTAGGGAGCTGAGCAGGTTAGAGCCACAAAACCTGAAGCCCAAGCCACTACTGATTTTCCAAAATGATGTTGGGGTCCGTTTGAGGTACCTTATACGTGCCATGAATATACAAAGATTATGGAACCATGGTATTGACAGTTTAGACCCCTGCAGTACAGCCTGACCTCGAAATTCCCTAAACCCTAACCCCAAAACCCTCAAACCCTTAAGCCCAAACCCCAAAACCTTCAAGCCTAAACCCCAAAACCCTAAATCCTAAACCCTAAACCCTAAATCCCTAAATCCTAAACCCCAAGCCCTTAAATCCCTTAAACCCACCTCCATAGCTGCAGCTGTAGCAGGGTCCAGGAAGAGCTGTGCCTCGTTCAAGGAGGAGTGGGTTTTAAACGTGCGGTGTTTAGGGTTTTCGGGTTTAAGGTTTAGGGGTTTAGGGGTTTAGGGTTTCGGGTTTAGGGTTTCGGGTTTAATTAGGGTTTAGGGTTTAGAGGTCAGGGCTTACGGGTTTAGAGTCATGGGGCTGGGGATTGGGGAACTCGGGTCAGGGATTAAAGGCTTCAATATTTGGGTTGTAGAGCTTCAGGCGGCAAACACGTGACGGAGGTTACGGTGTTACGCTTGAAGGTTATCTTGCTGGTTCTTAATATGGAATAAGGGTAAGGGATTATAATCCCTATATAACCCCTATATAATATATTCCCTTGACTATATAGGGATTGCATTCCCATATTCCCTACTAAGAACCAGTAAGGTGTTGTTTAGACGATTGTGGTCTCGGATTTGACGGCTAAGGACTGAAACCATGAAAGGTTTAGTAGGTGGAAGTTTCCCAAAATAGGGGACCCCAATATAAACCCCAAAATCTATTAATCCTTATTCTGGGAACCACAAAAAAAGGTACCCCTATTTTTGGGAAACCCCTAGGTAAACTCTAACCTCCAAACCCTAGGGGCGACCCTGGAGTCTGAGGCCCAAAAGCCCTTCTGTCCCTGTACCCTAAACCGGATTTAGGGTTTGGGGTTTAGGGCCAAGTCAAAGTTTGGAGTTTAGGGTTTAGAGTATATACTACCTGCAAAATATGTGGGGGGGGGTTCCCAAAATTAAGGGTCTACATGATCCGGAGAAAACGTCTCGCCTAGCATTGGAACCTTGTGCTGTCGTTCGGCAATTACTTGTAGCTGATCGCTTGACCCCCTGAACCCGAAGCCAGCTTCAACCCTGCATACTTGAACTGCAAACCCTACACCTTATACACCCTAAACCCATATCCTAGATCTTTATATACCGAAAGCACTTGAACTCTACACCCTAAGGACTGACTAACCCCTCAAGCCACAACCCACGGCTAATGGTGAAAACAAGCTGCCCCTAGCACGACGGGCCTTTAATGTTGGGGCCCCATATACTTAGTATGTACTCTATACATACCTTTAAAGACCCCAAACATCATCCCCAAGGTTACGGCCCAAAATTTGGGGCCCATACTTCCAATCTTGGGCTTAAGGTTTGGACTTGGTCATGGTCAAGGACTATTCATGCAAGTCATCCTCAGCTTAATGACATGCCTGAAGCATGAGGTTGAAGGTCCAAAATCTAGGATCTGGGCTTGAGGGTTTAGGGTTTGGGGGTTTGGAGTTTTGGGGTTGGGGTCAAGGGTTGGGAGCTCAGAGGTTAACATGTTGGGGCACAGGCTACCACACAGCGTGCTGGTGATCATCTTAAGGCCCGAACTTATGAATGACTAGCTTTGATTGGGGGACCTCATAATACACACAGCTGTAAGCCCAGCACATGCTCTGTCATGCATCCAGCTCTCCGAGTTTAACCTACTGACTCAGATCCTCCTGAAAATACTTTCTCCACCAACAAGACGACTCATTCGGCCTTTGCGAGTTGAGGTGGTTTAGGTTAGGCTTTAGGCATCAACCCTAGCCAAAGATTCTACTGCACAAACTTGCCAGACTTGGAGACAAGAAGATGCAGCTGGAGGGAGAATCCACCCTACACAATCCTCATCCTAAGCCCCAAACCCCAGGCCTGGCGCCTTGATTAGCCTGGTTTACCCCAACTCCCTCTGCGACCCAAGGGTTTAGGGCTTAGGAGGGTTTAGGAGGGTTTAGGGTTCAGGGAAGGACTAGGGAATCAAGACCATGAGACCATAGTCTCTGGTATTAAAAACCTTAAAAGCGACGATGGAAGAACTCCTGCGCCATGCCAAGCCCCCTCATGATGGGTATTACAATGGGTTTTTGTTAAAGAACTTGAATTAAGTTACCACAATTGGTATATACATATAATGTAATTCATCTAGTTTCCCCAATATAGTAACTTAGATTATATTACCATAATCATGAGATATATATATATGTAGTTGTTCATCTAATTTCCCCAATAGAGTCACTTAGATTAAGCTTCTAAACAGCCACCCAGTACACTACACTCATGTTTCGCTCCAAGGTACGGCTAGATTTCTCCTTCAAGAAAATTAGAGCCTTGAAGCCCTCAACCTAGATCCTAAACCCTAAACCCTAGATCCTAGTCCTAAACCCTAAACCCGAAATGCTAAACCCTAAATCCTAAACCCCAAACCCTAAATCCTGACCCTGCGGCGCATAGCCCGGAACGAGCAAACCAGACAGGGGCCCGGCATCAAGAAAGGCCGGGGCCCTCATGATTTCAAAAGGAACCCGCACATCTCCTGTAGCCTGTGCACACTGCTGAAGGTATCGGGGTTAGGGGGACCCACTAGGCAGGTTAAAAACAGGGATATCTAGTGTTAGTATATGCTAGTTGATGAGAGTGCTGGGCTTTGGGATACAAACTGTTCGGCTCAATAACGCTTCGGCCACAACCAGAATCCCGATGCGTGGGATCTTCGTCTGTTACAGGGTAGGTTCTACAGGGCTCGAGAACACTCAGTTGAGATAGCTCGGACCCCAGCTACCTTTGTGGTAGCGTTCTGCGCCATAGCTTCCTCCCCGGCGTGGCATCGTAGGTGCCGTAAGCACCGCTCCTCTGCTAGACGGAGGTTGAGGCAAGGTTCCTCTACGCGAAGGGACCGCAAGCTCCTGTTGGTTCACCACGCGACACCTCCATCACAGGCCCTGGTGCTCATGGCATGGCGAGGCTTTACAGGAAAAGGGGCAGGCAGCAAGGGGGACAATGGACCCTCAAAAGGCTCTGGCAAGTGGCAGTATTGGCCGGGATCCTGGTCTCCTTCCACGCACAGCAAAGGCGCGCCCTGGAAGAAGAACCACGGCAAGACTCAGGATGGCAAAGCCTCGCTCAGCTTCCCGGGTTACGATGTGGCCAGGAAGGAGGAACAGCCAATTTCAGAGGTGGCCACTATCAAGGAGCGGGACGGAGACAGCTATGCGACGGCCCTGCAGAGAGCAATCAACCACGTGCGCAAGGCCGAGGCTCGCACGCGCAAGGCCTTGGCAGACAAAAAATCCAGGACTGTGCAGTGGAACAACTGGGTTGCAGAGCTCAAGCGCACCTTCGCCAAAGAGAAGGGGAGACACCAGACTGCAGTCTCTCGCCTCGAGAGAGAGATGGAGGAGGCCCTTGTGGAACAGGAGTGTGCGCGAGCTGGCCTGAGGAGAGTTGCAGCAAGCATGGAAGCCGATGCAGGCCCTGCTGGATCGGATCCCTACATGGTTTCTCCATCCACGACCTCCAGACGCTCAAGCCCTGCCACCAGCACTCGCAAGAAGATCTCTACGCCGGATAGCAATGGCAGGGAAGGCGTCAAGGCGGCGGTCAGGCCTGTGGCACCGAAGCACATGATCCAGGCTTCACAGTCTCTCGCAGACAAGCTGGAGGCGAGACGTGCTGCTCTGGCTACGGAGAGGCCGGACCTTCGGAGCTTGGATTCTTCTGGCAGCCTCATGCCGCTGCCTCAGGGACTGCGCAGATTCCTCCTCCTGTCGCTGGGGAGCCACCACCGACACTTCCCCAACACCACATCCTCTACGACGACGAGGAGGAGCGAGAGCCATCAGAATCAGATCTGGAAGCCGCAAGACCTTCAAACCTTGGAGTGACCAAGGTACCTTCTCTTCTTGATCCAGCTTCCATTGGAATAGAGCGGCTACAGGCTTCTGCTTGCTATGGGGTGGCAGGTCAGAGTTCCCTTTCAGCGCTGCTCCAACAATCTTCTGAGCGTGCGAGAAGTGTTTTACAGTCTTGCGCTGGCTGTATGAGTGGTCTGCGTGGCAGGCCGAAGCGCTACGATAGGCGATGGGGTGGCCGAGTCTCCGGAGCTACCTGGCTTACGGAGCTCGGTCATGCGCCGACGGAGCCATCGTTGCTATCGACTCCAGCACAATGGGGACTTCCTCTTTCGATGTGGCAGGCGACGGGGTGGCTGGGTTCCCGGAGCCAGGCGGCTGACGGGCCCCGGTCATGCGCCGACGGAGCCGTCACCAACTTGTCCCCTTGTTCATAGTGGAGCTCAGCGGCAACAGGCCCTACAGCCTCATTTGGCTCCTTTCTGCCTGGCGGCAACCGCTATCGAGTTCAGCAAGCTGGCCGTAAGAGTCAGGCAGCCGGCCCAGATACTGGCAATACACTTTGCAGGTGGAAGCTTTTGGTTGTATGGGCTCCATACGGTTCCTCCACCTGGGGACCTTCAGCAGGCCTTCTTTGAGCTTGCGTGTTTGTGGCACGCTAATATTCCTCCTTGTTGGTATGGTGGCCTTTCGAGTACACTGTGGATGATTTCCTGGCTTCAGCCTGCATGTGGGTATTTGATTGCCCTTTGGGTTTCGCGGGTTCAAGAATGGATTTCTTCTGTTGATTTTGTGGATTGGGTCTCTGGCAACCTTTCGCAGCATCCTTCTCTGGTTTTTCTGGAGCGCCGTGGCGAAAGTGCTGGATCTTTGTTTCTTATTGGAGAAGGTGGGTCCTCTCAGTTGGCTGTGCCTTTTATGGTACTTCAACGGCAAATTCTGCTGCCAGCTGCGCCCATCCTCTACAATCGATTTTCATTTGCGCCAGCTGCGCTTCTACAGCGGCTTGGTCTACGACGGCGGCCCGTGCAGTTTGGTTCAAGTTGCGCACGATGTACCAGCACAGGCACATGGCTCTGCCAGTTCAGGTACAATATGGAACGACTGCTTTCTGACGGCGCAGCCATGGTCCACTCTGCAATTTTCGCTTTACTGGTTGAACTCGGTGCTTGGACTGCGGCTATTTGCAGGACTGGCTGCCTCATCATTTACTGTTATCTGCGCAGACTTCTCCTTTTTGGATGGCGACTTAAAGGTGGCACGCATAACTGTGACAACCTGCTGTGGGCAGCGAGATCTTTGGTATCGGCTGCTCCGCTTCGTCTTGGGGACGGCCTTCGTGCTTTCTCTCCACGGCTACAGGCCACTCCTAAGATTTCAAGGAAGAAGGGTGGCCGACGGATTGGCTATTCTGCAGATTTGTTCTTCTTTCTGCTGCTGGTTTCCTTCCTGTTTCAACCAGCTGATGCGGCCCATGGTCGAGTTCCGCCTGCGCACCCCACCGAGTTTCCTAGGCCACCGGCCTATCAAGAAGATGTCGATGATGCTCGAGGTCTTCTACAAGACCCAGATATTGCTCAGGAGCAGGCGCCTGCTCCTTGGGTTTTCAATCCGCCGCCTGAGGTCTTTATCACCAGGGCTTACAAGCTCTTGGGATTCGGGCACCAGCCTGAATATATCAGCTGTACCACTAGACAAGTGGCGACTTCGCAGCGATGCCTCGAGCTTCTAGAACCGGATGTTGGTGTGGGTCGTACAGGAGGCGAAGGCGCCCTGCACTTTCTGAAAGGCCAGTCTGTTTTAGACGAGCTACAGGCGCAGTGGATGCCCAGCTGGGTGCATAATGCTCTGGGGCGGGTCATCGTAATCGATGCCTCGCTCCTCGGACTCCTACCTTTTCAGGCCTATATACAAGATGGCATCGTTTCTTATGCGCGAATGAATCGCATCATGCCTGAGCTGGAGGGCCAAGAGTATTACATTTTTGTACCATCTCAGGACGGTGAGCCGCTGGCCTATGAATGCTATCCGTCCAGGATGATCATCGACCACTGCGATGTGATACATCTTACACCTGATCCTGCGCCACCGCAGGCAATGCAGGACGTACAGTGGGCTTTTGACCATTTCTCGGATTGGTCGCACACAGAGTTTGCAGATGGTTATGATGAGCCTCTTGGCGACACTCGGGTCCTGGTTCTCTCTGCGGGAGAAAACTTTCTTCTACCTGCGATTGGTGGCGAGAGCGACCTGGCTTTGACTCAACGTATCTGCGAAGACCTTGGCATCGATCCAGCCACAGCCTCGATCATTAGGCCCACCGAGCCTTTCGAGCGACCAATGTATTACCAGCACATTTTGTCGGACATTGTCTTCTTGCTCGACACGCCCCTTGTTGGCACCGAGCTGGTCGTGTTTGTGGACTCCCGGCCAGTTCTTCAGACTTTTTCGGCTGTGCGCCTTCCTCGTGGTGAGGCCCTTGCATGCTTCAACCTTCGAGTCGAGGCTATTGAGGGCTACAGGCTTTGGTTGAAAGGCGGCAGGAAGAGACAAGACAGTCTTGTCGCGAGGCACAGAGAAAAGTTTTGGGTCAAGTTGGAGGAGCAGGATGTCGAATATACTTCTGCTGACAGCTCCGACGGCTCTGATGATGGCTCTGGTAATGGAAATGATTCGGGGCGTGATTCTGACTCCTGGCCTAGGTCTGACCGCGGTGAGCCGGTTGATTCACACGCAGCGGAGTCATCAGCGCCGAGTCTTCTTGATCGTGAGGCGAGATGGTTTACAGCAATCCCTTGGAGCCGGAAATTCTGAACAGAATTGCAGGAGCGCTGCTATGTGGAACTGTGTTTTTCGGCAAGACGCCTATGAACTAGGCAAACACGGGGACACCTCTGGACGTGCTCCCTCCCGCGGTTCCTGTTCGGCTTCCTCCTCCGTAGCGGTCAGACGTGGCCATTTTACCACGAGCTTCGTTTTCTGTGGAGCCAAACTCTGGCTTTTTGGGGCGGCCTTCTTTTTGCAGGTTCATGAACTACTTGCTGCCGTTGACGGGGTCCCTTGGAATGAATCTCGAAGCGTTGAGAGCCGTTGTCCTGCTTTCATGGGGACGATAGGCTGTGGTACTGGAGCTGTTGCCTCTACCGACACTGACTTCGACGCAGCCTCCGATGTTGGCCTTTACATTGGCGACCTCGTCACATTGCTCGAGGATGCCAAGGATGAAGGCTTCGTTTTGGTCTGCCAGGTTGTCTCAGATGTATGGGATACCTCTTGTGGATACAGCGTGGCTGGGGACAGGCCTGTTCCTTTTTCGCTTGCAGCGGCTGTGCCTTGCACTTCTTTCCAGACAGCTGCGCAGGAACTACATGACCTCCTGCCTGCGAGATATCCTATTGATCCCACAGCGTGGCAGGATTGGCTGGATTGCGATCTACAGTTCGTTCATGCGGAATGCAAAGCCTGTCCCGCTATCTGGGACTGGCTCACCAGCTTCGCATCTTGGTATGATGCTCCTTTGTTCCTGAATCGGTGCATGTGTATATAGATGGCTCTGCCTGTGGCTCGTGCTTGCAGGGCTCCGCTCCTGCGTCTTGGGCCTTCAACGCCTGGGCACTGGGTGGTTCGGGGCAAGCCTATTTGGGTCACGCGCTTGCTCATGCGCAGTCGCCCTTCTTTTTGGGTGAGACCGGTGAAGATGCACTGACCGGAGAACAGCTTGCTTTGGCATGGGCTCTGAGCTGGGCTATAGAAGCTTCATGCGCCTTCCCACAAGCACCTTTTGTCTTCCACTTTGATAATCTGTCGGCAGGATATGGGGGCTTTCGTACCTTTCAATTGCCGTCTGCTGCACAGTCCTCGCAACCTACCCGCCTTTCTCGTAGCTTAGCTGTATTGCGGCAATATGCGCAAGCAGTCTGTACTGTCATTGGCCGGCATGTTCCTTCACACTCTGGTTTCGCTGGTAATGAGCTGGCTGATGTCCTTGCAAAGTTTGCTAGCAGACATCCGGATTCAGCGGAGCTCACTTCCCGGCCGTGTTGGCCCAGTCTCGTCACCGCGCATAGACTTGCTGAGTGGGCATGGCTGGCCGTGGGCAGTCAGGCAGATCTGCCAGTCCTTGGAGCGTTTGAGTCAGAAGCTCACCGCTTATTTATCGCTGCAGCCTCCAGGCCTTACACATTCTTTGCCGCTGCGCATGGACATGTTTCGGGCCAAGATTCGAGTGATGGGGCGCGCGGCATTCAATTGCACATGTGTACTCTCAATGTGCTTTCGCTCCGGGAGTGGGATGACTTGCCCCAGGGTCTTGCCGTGGTTGGCAAGCGGGCGTTGCTCAAGCAGCAATTTCTTGCGAAGCAGCTGCATGTTGTGGCTCTCCAGGAGACGCGATCTCAAGGAGACTGCGTACAGCCAGATGCTGATTTTGTCACGCTGCACTCTTCATGCGATTCGCAAGGGTGTTTTGGATGCGCTATTTGGTTCAGCAAGTCGTTACCCTTTGTTGCTGCTGGGCAGCGGCTGATTTATGTTTCCAAGGAGGTACTGTAGTCCATGCCGAGCCCAGATTGCTGGTTGCGCAAGTGGACTTGCCTGGTTTCTCAGTTACATACGTTTCTGCGCATGCTCCTTATGACGGACATAGGTCACAAGGGGCTGCGGACTTCTGGTGCAAAGTTGGCCTCGTCGTGGCAAAGAGGCCGTCTGGATCACAGCTTGTCGTTCTCACTGACAGCAATGGACATCTTGGTTCGATTTGTTCCAGTGCAGTAGGCATTGCATGCTGGGACTGCTTCTCATGCCTTTTTGATCGATTTTGGTCTGTGCTTGCCAGCGACCTTCTCCGATTTCCATAAGGGGTCTCTCATCTGACATGGAAAGTTCATTCTCACTCTGGGCACAGGCTTGATTACATAGCCGTGCCTGACACCTGGGCTGCTGGTGAGTTGTCTTCGGAGGTATGGTATGACTTTGACCATTTGCATGATGTCGACGATCATCAGCCGGTCCTCCTTTACTGTGAACTGGTTCGGCGGTCTGCTTTCAGAGGTAACAATGCCTCTGTCCGAGCGCCTAGACCTAGGCCCGATACTGATCCCGGACAGCTGCAGTGTTTCCAGCATGCCATTGAAACTACGCCACGGATCGACTGGCAAGTTGATGTCGACATGCATTATTCTGCCTTTGTTCGTTCCACAATTTGGCGCTGGTCTGAGTTGTGAAGCCTGTACCGAAGGCACGCTGCAAGCCCTTTGTTTCTGAGGAGACCTTGGCTACCATCGATCACCGTAAGAAGGTCAAGCAGTTTCTTGCGTCTGAATCGCTTGCATTGGATCAGGTTCGTAGGCTTATCGGCCTCTTTGCATTTTGGTTGGAGTGGCGAGGAGCTGAGCCGGCTGACACTCAGGTTCGCTTTCTGGGAGATCTGCTTAGGCGAGGACGCCTTAGTACTGCCTCTGCCATTG
Source organism: Symbiodinium pilosum (assembly GCA_905231905.1). Lineage (NCBI taxonomy): Eukaryota > Dinophyceae > Suessiales > Symbiodiniaceae > Symbiodinium > Symbiodinium pilosum. The sequence goes on along the minus strand of CAJNIZ010046372.1, from coordinate 11,161 downwards.
GCTGCTTGGGTCGGCTCCGGCCCTTTCTAAGGAAGGCCGTTCGTTTGGACAGGGCTACTTACTTGGGCCGCCTTGCAAATGAGGTTGCAGAGACGCCCCTGCAGCAACCGAAGCAGCTTTTTGCGGCGGTCTACAAAGCATTTCCTGTGGTCAAGTCAAAGCGCAGGAGCGGTTTCTGTCCACTCCCTGCTGTTTTGCTCGAGGACGGTAGCAAGGCCAAAGATGTCACCGAGCGTACGCAGCGTTGGACCGAACACTTTGCAAAGCAAGAAGGGGGCAAGATTGTTGAGGCGGCTGAGTATGACCTGGAGGTTAGGCTTCAGGCGCCGAATCCTGGCAATGTGCCTCAGTTTGACATTCAGTGTGTTCCCACCCTCCTCGACATTGAGCAGGACATACTGCAGCTTCGCAAAGGCAAAGCCGCAGGACCGGATATGATTACAGCTGACCTGCTGAAGCTCAATGTAAAGGACAGCTCTCGGCGTTTGCTGCCAATTTTCGCGAAGGCTGCGCTTTCATGTAGGAAGCCGATTGTGCTCAAGGGCGGTTGCTTGATTACCTTGGCGAAGAAGGCTCATGCCAGTCTGAACTGTGCTGACTTCCGTAGCATCATTCTTTCGAGTGTGCCGGGCAAGCTCCTCCATCGGTCGCTTCGTAGGCGACTCCTTCAGGTGATGTTGCGTTGCCTTTGCAGGCCGGCGCTTTGCCGGGGGCTTCGCCAGAGCTTCTTACGCTCTATCTGACAGCCTTTCAGAGATGGGCTCAGACTGCCAAACACCTTTGGGCTGTCACATTCTTTGATGTCAAGCAGGCATATTCTAGAACACTGCGGCAGCTGATAGTTGACTGCGACAGCGATGCTGGCATCTGCAAAGTACTACATGAGCTTGGCCTTCCTCCTCAGGCGACTTGTGAACTCAGAGAGCTTCTCTATAAGGCCGCTGCTACCTCGCCATTGGCCGGACAGCAGCATCTATCGGCCTTATTGAGGGACTTGCTCTCTGCGACGTGGTTCAAGTTTGAGGCCTCGCAGCTTGTGGCGGTGACGCACAAAGGGACACGACCTGGCGACCCTGCAGCGGATGTTCTGTTTGCCTTTACATTGTCAGCACTGTTTCAGGCGATTAATACTTGTCTTGCTGATCAAGGCTTGACGGACGCGATTCCTCCTGTTGGACATGAATCTCTGGTCGAAGGATATGAGAGCTCTGCCCGCCTCCAATTCGTGAGTTGGGCAGATGACTTTGCAAGGCCCTTTGTCAGTGAGTCGCCTGAAGGCCTGGTTGATAAGGTCAGACGGGCTACACAGTGCTGTACTGAACGGGCCTCTGCTTGTGGCATTGAGCTGACGTTTGGCAACGACAAGACTGCTGTTGCGTGCGACGTGAAGACTGTTCAGGCGCTCAGAACGAAGGGCTGTGACATCTGCACTGATGGTATTGCTTTCCGTGATGAGGTTGCATGTAAACTCTGCACTTTGCCAGTTGTTCATGCTTACAAACACCTTGGTGGCATATTCTGTGCCCATGCGAAGCCGGACCTGGAGATCTTTTTGAGGAAGGCTTCTGCCATTGGCCCTCTGCGATCTGTGCGGTCCAGACTGTTCGCCAACCGTGCTGTCCCGCTTGCTACCAGGCGTACCTTGCTTTATGCTCTTGGTCTTTCCAGATTTGTTCATGGAGCTGGAGCGCTGCATCTCAATCAGAAGGGTCACCAACGTGTGTGGAATTCCGCTTATGTTAACCTCTGGGCACATCTTGTTCCGTATGTCTCAGGGAGTCGGCCACACAGTTTTCACGTGCTGTTTGTCTCCAAGGCACCGCCTCCGCACCTTTTCTTGGCTCTACAACGTGCCAGCCTCCTTGCCAAGCTGATCTCCAGAGGCTTTACAACTGTGATACACATGCTTCAGCTTGAATGGGAGGTCGTCCATGAAGGTTCTTGGCTTGCGCAGCTACTTGGCGATATCGGGGCCGTTTCACAGTGGGTTCCCACTGCTGGCAGGCTTGGACGGAGCGCTTCACCACTTCACGAGCTGTGCCAACAGATTCAGTCTTGCAGCGCTTGGTGGCATACAGTTGTGCGGCAGGCCATCAAGGCATATGCCGAGGACGTCATCAAGTGGAAGGCCATCCCGCGTGTGCTGCCCGTTGCTGACGGTGGAGCGTACCCGTGCCACCTTTGTGGGGACACCTTCGCTCAGCGCAGCTTCCTCACGGTCCATTTGGCGAGGAGACGCCAGCTGTACGCTCCGGCAAGGCATTTCACTCCGGGCCGGCAATGTGTGGCCTGTCTGCGCACCTTCGCTACCGTCATGCTGGCTCAGGCGCACCTACGGAGGAATGCCAAGTGTCTTCGCAGGGCAGTGTGGTCGATTGAGCCGCTTGACATCGATGCGGTTCAGGAGATTGAGAAGGCGGACAAGCTTGCTAACAAGAAAATCAGAAGTGGAAGCTGGCAACAGCAGGTCACGACTGATAGCATGCGACAAGGGGAAGGACCGCTTCGCATCACGGCCGTTGACGTCGAGCTTGACTCGGAAGCCTTTGCCATTCAGGTCATCGCCAAGCAGTTTAGACCGAGCCTTACAGTCGTCAACTGGATAGAAGAGTACCTCGCCAGCTCTTCTAAAGTTGGGCCAAGACAGAAGGCTGCTTGCTGGTGGTTGACCAAGCCCTCTCTCGAGAATTCGCATAGCATGTAGTTTTTTGTAAAGCAGGCGCTCTTAACTTAGGAGCTCGAATCACTGCGCGCAAAGTGGACAAAAAGTGGTAGGTTCTACATGTTAGCTTTAGAGGCCACCGCGCGGGTTCAGGCTTGCGGGTTCAGGTTGGGGTCTGGGCGTAGGACTCTTGTGGACTCTTGTTAGGACCCGCGAGGAGATACCGCATTGGGGGGCCAAAGCAGGGCCTACAGTCCAGCCTTCAAGTTTAGGCCTTCGCAGGTAGGTGACCCTGGCCGGCCTGAGCCTGGCTTTCAGGGGACGTATACAGGGATTCTAAAGGTTATAAAGGAATCATAATATAGGGGTTATATAGGGATTGCACAGGGGCGTTAGCACCTGAATTTGGCCATCTCCGAAGCCTCAGCCCAAAGTACAAGCCCAACTCTCGAAACCGCATAGCCCAAAACCCCAAGCCCTACTTTCTTTGGGAGACTTGTTCTGAAAAGGTTCTTCGAACAGTCAGGGCCTTTTAGTGTGTTGTGCTTCGAGCAACGCACCTTTTTTTTTCAAGTCTACAACATGTCAAGCCGACATTTCAACTTCCAAAACCCACAGCCAATCAACAGCCACAAGACCACACTAGACCCAAAACCCCAAACCCTCTGCGCGCACCTTGGGCATTTGAAGCCTGGCATGCCAATCAGGGTTTGAGGTGTCAAGGTTGATTGCTTTAGGCTTTGGCAGTTGGGGACTTTAGGGGGTCGGGGGGGTGAACTTGTTGAGGCCCAAAGTTCGTGTTTCCCTTCTTAGACTTTCGGGTTCAGGAGGATTGCACAGCACATTCATGAGGAACACGTCTTAAGGCTGGGGAGTTCATGGCTTTGGGTGCATGAGCTGTTGGCTACAAGTTTCCAGATCAAGTCGCCAGGCCCGTGTCCTGTCCCTTGAGGATCTTCATCTAGGGTTTTGGGTTGAATGAAGGTTCAGGGGGTGAACGAAACGAGATGAACAAAAGCCGCTTCCTACGACAATCACAGTGGGATTCTGAGGAGGTCGTCGGGATCTTCTCTGAAGGCTTTCTAGGGATTCTGCTGAGGAACTTCAATGTGATTATTGCATAGGGAACCCTTGAGGGCGCCCTGAAAGAACTCACCTACCCCCTACAATAAAGCCTTTACCCCCACTCCCTTGCAAAATTGCCACATGTATGTATGTGTACGTCCTCCTAAAGTGCCATGATACAAAACTTGCTATTAGGGGGGCGGAGGTTTTCTTCTTAGCGGGAGGCGATTACGCAAGCAAGACAGGATCCCGGGCAGGTAGGATTACAAGAGCCTGGTGTAGGGCTTGTAATAGTAGTAGCAGCATCGTACGACTAACAAGGAAGGAAGAACCCATGTAGAATCACATACCAGAATAGTCACAAAGTAAATGCAAAGAATGTATTAGGTATGAGCAGGTTTACCCTGATTAGGAAGGATAACCCAATTTCTAACTTAGATACTAAGTCCCCTGAGCCTTATGATACCCAAAACCCTCAACCCCAAGCCCTTAAACCCTAAACCCTGAGACCCTAAACCCTTAAATCCTAATCACCTGAGGCTAGGCAGCAAGGTAGACCGGCCTTCGTGGCGCCCCAGCCTTGTCAGAACATCAATGAAGACTGACATGAATTTAGGGTTTAGGGTTGAGGGTGAACTCTTGAAAGTGCCCTAAAAAGGCCTCAGCCTTTTGAGCTGTTCCTAGTGAGTTCCAGTGGAGCCCTGCGCTTCGAATTTATGACCACAATCATGGTTCAGGGTTCTGGGGCTTAGGGCTCAGGGGTTAGGCCTATATGGCTCAGCTGCGAGATGTTTAGTTCAAGTGTTTAGTGTCGGAATCAAAGTTCGGGATCTGAAGCCGGCCAGCCGATTCAGAAGCATCGCTACTCTTCAAGGGAGTTATAAACAGGACTGTGTATAGGGGACTATTATAGGGCTTCTTAAGGGGGGTACTAGTCATCATAATCTTCTTAGGCATCACAACCATCATCCCGCAAAACCCTAGCGTGCTGGTGCAGGGAAATCACGACAAATCCTGCCATGAAAAACGGACGGCGAATTTGCTGGAGGCAGGCATCCTGCAGCCCTCCATGCAACTAGGTAGGTATACTACGAAATGCGGGCGTTCTCGATTTTTAGGGTTTACCTAGTTGTCAGTTGAGTTTTACCCTGCCTAAAACTGCAGCTTTTGAACGTGTTAGACGGACACTAGCAGCCCGACCCCAAACCTTGAACCCAGTATACTAAGGTATATATTAGGGCTATACAGGGCTATACATGGGTATATGAGGATACTGGAAAAGAAAATCGAAGCTACTCAAAACCCGAACCCGAACCTAAACTCTGTGCCCCTCCCACCCGAGAAACTCAACAGTTCGAATTCAACCTCCCCAGCACTAAACACACAACTCATGCTCCAAACCCTCAGCACCACCTGGCGCCCACAATAAAGCCCCCCTAGAATGTGTGAGTACTTGGAGGGTCAGGGGGACTTAGTAAGTAGGTTGTAGGTTAATAACCCAAAACCCATATAGTGACCCTAGTTGTCCCCATTATTAACCCACTTACTAAATCCCCCGGACCCTACAAATACTGGAAGCTTCGGAGACTGTGCCGCCCGCCTCGCCACCACTGTGGTAGGTGCCTATCACAACTTAGGGATGATGGAAAAGAAACTGGAAACTACTATAGTATATTGGGGTTATATATATGGATAATGGAAAAGAAAATGGAAACTACTACAGGATAGTGGGGTTATGAGTGGGGGAGCTGATCCCTATAAGGATTGTTATGTAATTTTAGATCTTGGGGTTCAGTCTCCTGGCAGTCAGGTTTAGGGTTCAGGGCCTAACAATCCCTACAATCGCTCTTAACTCCCCCTAAAGCACCAGCGAAACCGGCTCACACTGATTTGTGACTTTGTGTTTGATGCTTGAGGGTGAAGGCTTTCAGGGACTGATTTTTTGTGCTCTTTTTACTATCAAGATTAGGACTATTACTAGATTATCATTATCATTATAACAAATACTACTATTTGTATACTATCAAGATTAGGACTATTACTAGATTATCATTATCATTATAACTAATACTACTATTTGTAATACTCAGAATACTATTATTCAGATTATAAGTGCGATGCTGATTCTTATTTACTAGGCGTTGATTTTGAGTTCAGCGCCAGCAGCTGTGGAAAGCAGCAATCTCCGCAACGCATGTTGATACTACAAAATCTGAAGTCTGAAGACCTCAGTATACCGCATTAACACAGCCCGCTCTAACTTTTTGAGTCTCGCACATCAACAGCTGGGTCGAGCCCAACCATCCCTGAAAGTTGAACGGAAAACTCTGAAAAGGGTAAAATGACCCACAGTACGGACGCGGCCGTGAAGAAGCCAGATAAAGGGGCACTGGGCGCGAAGGCCACGGCCAACGCAAACGCGTGCACCAAGAAGAGCTGAGGAAAAGGCTATGTGCTGAAGGAGGGCAAGGGGGCAGGATGCGATCCCCAAACTGAAGCCCTAAATCCTAGCCGCCAAGGCACCAAAAAAGACGGGGCGCTGAGAGCGGATAGTCACTGCTCTGACCGTTTTGCCAACAACAAAGTACCCCAAATGGTATTCCTCAATTAAGAACGACCGGCAAAGGTTCCACTCTCGGCCTTCACCCTAAGATGACCAAACACCTGATTTGTTGCTCAGCCACGTGGGATGAAGTCTGAACCGGACCTAAACTGGGTTGCTGTTAAGCAACCTAACATGAGTTACCACAATATGGGTATATAGTAAGTACATGATATGGTATTCGTTTTAGACTGGTCTGCTGTTAAAACCTAAAATGAAAAATGGATTACCATAATATGAGTATATAGTAAACAATAGGGTCTCCTTTTTTAGCTGTTTAAAACAAAGTTCCTCAACAGCAACCCAGAAAAAGGCGTCGAAAAACCAGCATGCAACATCTTACACCCCACGAACGGACAGAGATATCCACTACAGAGACCCTAAAAAGACCACCTCCCTCAAACCAACGTGGAACCCCGAAAAGGACGCTCCAACGACTGCTGTCCTTTATTCTACAGGGCCAGAAGGGGTTTAGAACTCAGTTTGGGGAGGGGTTCGGCCGCTGTGGATTGATAAAGAGTCTTGATGAGTCTCCATATCCATTTAGGGCAAGGGCGCCGTGATCCTGACATGCTTTGGCTGGGGGCTTAGGTGTGCAAGTTATGGTAGCACAGAAGTATAATTAGGATTCGTGCTCTGGTGATGCCCTGGTGGTTGGATGCGCGGAACCACGAAACAAAAAAAAAAAAGTCCATGCTAAGCCACCTAAGTCCCCCAAAATTCTAAAACCCCTATGCATACACACCAGACCCCCCAAATCCCTAATTAAATGTGGAGGGCAGGCACAACTCATCTAGTCCCACTCACCGCCTGCAGCGGCAGAGGGCACTTCGACCTTCAGAATGCTCACCTCCAAGCGTCAGGGAGGGTTTAGGGTTTATAAGGTTGAGGGGTTAGGGTTTAGAGCTTTAGGCTTAGGGTTTGGATTGTAGGGGTTTAGGGAACATGGAGTGCCAGAAGGGCCCTACCAGGATCACTAGCCTTGCAAACTGGCCCATATGTGCTTGCATGTGAATTTGGGGAGCAGATGGGGTTTAGCGTGCTGTCTGGTCCCCTTGATCCCCTTTCAATATTGAAAACTATCAAATGCGTTCCTGCCTGGATTTGGTATAGAAAAATTCAAGTTGATTCTACAAACTCCACTCCCATTTCTGCACCAAAAATGCTAGCGTGTGACACCTGCTATACTAATGAGCAAACAGGAGGGAAGAAAGGAAGGAGGGAAACCCTCTCCATCGTACCCCGAAACCCGGAAACCTCTAAACCCTAAACCAGATGAGCTACAGTGAATACTTCCTGCAGAATTCATTATTTGGACATGGGTTCTTTATGCAGGACAAAATCAAGGGTAAAAATCAACTACAAGAGGGTCCCCAAAGTCCACTATTAAGGGCCCCTTCATAAGGCTAATATTGACAGTAGCCCAATACCCCTTAATTAAGGAATATAGCTTAAAATCATAGTAAGAACCTTAGTACCATTTAGGCTATACTCCTTAGTCAAAGGGTCTTGGGCTCTCTGGGTTAACATTAGCCCACATGGGGGATTATCAAAATTCTGGTCCTTTTTGGGGTCCCCTAAATTAGGCCCCGTATTATAATAGGGACCCAAAAGGGGACCATAATTTTGACAATCCCCCATATACTCTCCCGAAGCCCGAACCGCATAGCCAGGCCTGTGCGGGGCTCACAGCCAGAGATGCGGCGATCCCGTCTCGGAGGGCCTCCCGGCTTATAGTTCCCCCTTAAGTAGATAGAATATGGCTTTGGGTATATTATAATAAGATCCCCATATACCCCCATATTCTATCTACTGAAGGGGGAATATAGGATTAAGAGTTTCCTCCAACAGGCTCATGATGATGGCCTGTACTCCAAATAATGGGTATAAAGGCTACAGTGATAAACTTATCGGTATTTGGGAGGGCTAGATAGGGCTGTGGGGTCTAGGCTTTAGAGCGCGCGGTTAAGGTTATGAGGTTTTGGGGGTCAGTGTCTGGGTCCAGGGTTGTGGTTTCGGTTTTTCGCTTTTTGGCAGGTAGCCCTTTGGGGTACAGAGTCTCCGGCTGGCTCCTAACAACTCTGATATGAACTTTACCAAGACTATGTTCCTGCAGCCCCTTTGAGGATGGGGGTCTAGATTTAATTCGAACCTGAACCCGAAGCCAAGTGGCAAACCTATATCCCGCCTGCAGAATGCCTGTCTGAGCGCCGAAGCTTTTCGGTGCTGAAATGCCTGCATACAGAATTAGGCTGAGGAATCTTGCTGGGAAGGGTTGAGAGGTTTTGTGCCGACCCTTTGATCACTAGATTCAGGGTTGAAGGGTATCCTTTGAATGTCAAAAGACTACACGCCCCTCGAGGACTCGTCCGCAGGCTCAAGGTAGAAGCGCCGAGAGGATGGTTTTGATAGCTTAAGGCCCCCCAAAACGAACATGGAATCCTATGGCCAACAGGGTCCCCTTTTGAAAAGGAAAGTTGACTTTCTATCCCTCCTTTCAGGGCTCCGTTCTTTGCCAGTTTGGGCTCTTCTTTGCTCCTCTGTCACCTGGTAGGAACTGGTAGTATTCTGTTTCAGTACTTTTGCCAATTGCCACGGCCACCAACAATGGGAAATGCAATTCAATAGCTGGGGAAGGGTTGTTGGGTGGCCTGGCGCCATGTGCAATATGGTATAAGACTCAGAAGCGTGATATAGGAATCAGAAACCTCAGCAGTCATTAAGTCTGCGATGTTCCCCCGCGACATCGTCAAATTCCAAACAGACATTTGCGCTGACTTGAAATCTGCTGTAATTTTTGTTAACCCTGAACCCTACCTAAGTCAGCAACCTGCGATTCCAAAATCCTAAACTCAGTTCTTACTGTTGTACGGGCCATTGTGGAATATGTCCGGGGCAACATTAGATTTCCAGGAGAAGCCGTCCGTGCATCCTTTCTATTCACCTAGTCAACACCAGATTGCAAACCCTAACCCCTACATCTGAGCCTCAACCCCCAAACTTAAACTTAAAAGCTCCGTTTAAAAGCCAAACACCAAGGTTTGAGCCAGATAAACATCCCGGTTGCCCCCCACCATTCATAACCTAAGAGCGTAAACCTTAAATTCCAAGCCCTCTTGCGCACCCTACACCCTTCTTGCTAAGTCCCCCTGACCCGCCACGCATAACCCTGAGCATTCCCTGGCTGATCATCATACAAGCCGTGTTGTGACTGGTTAAGCCCTGCAAGGGGTAGTAGGGATCTATGGATCCATAGGGATGTATATACAGAGGGATACACACATATATATATATATACATATATTGCTTGGGTTCTAGAGTACTTTAGGTGGTTGAACCAGATTGAGTGAGAGTAAGCTACTGTTCTTCTCACAGAAGACTGTACCCAAAGGGGAGAGAATCTTTCTCCACTCGGGAGCTATAGCATGTCCTATAAAAGGACACAGGACCCTTCCGCAAACCACACACCCTAAACTCTAAACCTAAAACTACAACTCATGTTGGCATTGTCTCACTCACCCGGGGCCAAGACGGAAGGTGAGGCAACTGATCAAAACCTGGAACGGCGCAAGGGGTTGGGGTATTGAAGGTTCATGGTCTAGGGCTCTTGGAGGTTCATGACATGTGTAGCTCTAACACTGAGATTGCATAAGAGAGGCCTCAAGGGGAACGCAGATTGCTCGTTTGAATATGAGCCGGCCCCGGTTAACTTCCAACACAGATCCTGGAAGCACTTGTATCTCCCAAGATTTCAGAGACTTATGGTGGTGCAAGGTTGCCTCCGTCGCCAGTAATATCCCTTTCCACAATTACGTGCTACCAGGACAAGGGGAGGGAAATGAAATCTTGCTTCCTCTTGGCATCGGAGGTATCCTAGTCCAGGGCCCTGTGGCTTGGGAAGGGGGAACTGAGGCTCCACGGCTTTTACAGTTTCATGGCCAATGTCAAAATGGGCGGGGAGGGGCTTTGCCACCGTGCTGTTGACGGCTGAATTCAAATTCTGCATGACCACCCAAGTATACTTTACTAGCATGATTCCAAATGCTTTCTATAACGCCCATGCTGGATCCTGCACATCAACAGTGTAGAGACATCAGGGATAGAGGGGTTTGCTTACAAAGCCAGACAGCGGGGTGAAACTAGGGAAGGAGAGTGCGTCTTGCATTCTGCAGAGTTGAGCTGCATCAACGAAACGCAGCAAAGGTAGCCTACTCGTGCGTGGAAACTACTGTTGATGCCAAAAGTCCTGCCTGACCTAGGTACACCATAATACCGCAATGCTCAAGGTATCAGGTACTTAGGGTCATGAAGGATTGTTAGTATCCACCGTAGCCTCATATCTCAAACCATCTGCCTTGTGCTGTGCCCTGAAACCGCAGCACCTCGAAAGCAAGACTAGAGGTCCTCCCTCTACCCTACCTGAGCCCTTAAACCCTAGAGCCTAAACCTTCAAACCCTAAACCGCCTAAACACCTGCAAACCCAAAATCACCAGAAAATCCCAAAACCCCGAACTCCAGAGTAGAGATCTAGGGGTGTAGGGAATCAGGTTAGCAATCTACTTGGAGGGTCAGGGGGACTTCGTAAGTAGGGTAATAACCCCAGATAAACCATATAGTATCCCTAGTTATCCCCAGTACTAACCCACTTACCAAGTCCCCCTAAACCCTAAACCCTAAACCGTAAACCCTACCTACTTATCCAGCAATCTAGCTGAGAAAACGACCCGAAGTCGGCTCCCGAGCAAGTCTGGCCTCAAGTATAGCCGGGTTGCTGCTAAGGAGCTTAAGTTGCTTTTATGAGCTATAATTTAGGAGGACCCCCCCCCCACCC
>CAJNIZ010046371.1:92354-129205 GCA_905231905.1 Symbiodinium pilosum | reverse complement strand
TCAGGGGCCGGCATCATGAGCATCTGGGCCCAGCTGTGTTAGCTCCAAACCGCTCAGGGGCCGTCGTCATGAGCATCAGGGCCCAGCTGCTTTAACTCCCAACCGCTCAGGGACCGGCATCATGAGCATCAAGGCCCAGCTGCTTTAACTCCAAACCGCTCAGGGGCCAGCATCAGGAGCATCAGGGCCCAGCTGCTTTAACTCCAGCGCTGGCTCAGCCGCTAATATCAATGCCATGGGCAATTTGAGGGTTTACTTGAGTTAAGGGTAACCTTTAGGGGGCCCCTATAAGGATCATAGTATTTTGGAGGTCTATATTGGGGTCCCCCTAGTTTGAAAAACTACCAGTTGAATCAAGAGAATTTTTGCATGTGTTCAGCTCCCGCTAAAGCCAATATGCACAGCAACATGTGGAGTCGATGATCTGCAGGTCTTCCAGAAATGCCTCAGAACAACCCGCAAAGTTCGAATGCCAACCCATCCTGTCCTAACCACACGCTGTAAAAATACTACCACATTGCGATGTCTTGCAATCTAAATTTAGTTTGGATTGCAAGACATGGCAATGTGGTAGTTTCCCTGACTAGGGGGGACCCCAATATAGAACCCCAAAAGCTACAATCCTTATGAGGGGTACCCCCCAAAAAAAGACCCCATAATTTGGGGAAACCCCCCAAAAGTCTGCCCCGGTCCTGTCAAGAGGACAAGATGTCAAAGTGGTCGTATGGAGACACAGGTAGAAGTAGACCTCTCGAGGCTCCCGGACCGTTTAGGGTTTAGGGTTTAGGGTTTAGGTTTTTAGGGTTTAGGGTTTTAGGGTTTAGGGTTTAGGGTTTTAGGGTTTAGGGTTTTAGGGTTTAAGGTTTAAGGGTTTCGCGCTTCAGCGCTTCAGATGAGCTATAGTCTAAACTCTGTACAGGGGGTAATATCCAGAGACTATATAAGGGACTACTATAGGGGTTATTTAGGGGGATACTAGGAGTGTAGACTGTAGCAAGGCTTAGGCAGGAATCTGAGGGACACCTTAGTTTTCTACAAACTCCTTTGTACCCACCTGCCACGATTTCGCTGACGAATCTTGTGGTTGAATGAACACAACTTCAACCCTAAACCCTAAACCCTATAGCGTAGCTGCTCAAGTCCTAGCAGCGCAGTCCAGGCCAGATCTGGCACTTGGAGGTTCAGGGCGACTGAGCAAGTAGGTTGATAACCTCCTTAATCAATTTAGTAACCCAAGTTGCCCCCAATATCAACCTCCTTTTGGGTATTGTTATAGCTTACAGCCCTGAAGTTGCTCGATAGGTTGAATTTCTTGACAATTCCGAAGAGTGTGAACTGCATCCAACAAGGGCCCTGTGAAGGCACAGGCGTTCACCCATAAAATTAGGGTTTAGGAGTTTAGGAGTTTAGGGGTTTAGGGTTTAGGAGTTTAGGGGTTTATGGTTTAGGAGTTTAGGGGTTTAGGGTTTTAGGGTTTGGGGTTTTAGGGTTTAGGAGTTTAGGGGTTTTGGGTTTTGCGGTTTAAGGTTTAGGGGTTTAGGGGTTTAGGGGTTTAGGGTTTAGGGCTTCCTTGACTTTGGGGGCCTTGCCCCAGTACAGCTGGCTCAGGTAGGTAGGTAGATGGATAGGTAGGTAGGTGTGGCACAAAACACGAATGCTAAGTAAGTAACACCTAGGGAATTATGTTACTATACGATACTAATGTCATGCAGGAGTTTCGCATCAGCAGTCGCATATAGGATATCACCAAGTTGTAACCTGGGTCTTGCCCGATCTACAGTGCCTCTAAACCACGTTAATCATTACTGCTACGATTTTGAGTCCATTATGACCATCATATGAATGTCATAGGGGCCTAATTTAGGGGGTTGGGTTACTAAAATCCTCCCATTGTTCATAAGCCCAGTTTCTGTCCATTCTCTGCTTTCTTTTCCAGTTCACTCTCCATACTCCCTAAACCTTCAACCCTAAATAATATGTTAATCAACGTTTCACGTTTCATTTGTTTTTCCGTGTGATTCTCCATGAACCTGTCCGCAAAACACTGTAAACAATTTCATCTCATATCCTCATATTACCCAAGCGCCTATGAATGCCCCTACATTCCCACCCCAAACTTGAGCTTTGCCCTACCTAGTGGCCTGATGCCCCCATGCCGCTCTCAAATCCAGAGTTGATTGGTTCAGGGTTTGGGGTTGAAGATTTTAGGTTTGGGGGCTGGGAGGGTTGAGGGTTTGGGGTCAGGGGTATAAAGGTTTCTAGGTTTAAAGGTTCAGGGAGTCAGGCGCGAAGTTTGCAGGAGCTTCTGCACGGCTACCCGAACATCCTAGGCCCTCTCTTGGGGCCCTAGGCAAGCATTTTTTGTAGACCTTAATTACGCACTAGAGCAGATAAGCTTCATGGACTTGGGACTCCAGGGTTTGGGGTCTAGGGCTTTGGATTCTGTATGCATATGTGCTTTTAATGTACTCCCCAGGAAGTACCTATTTTTGTCCATCCCGTCAGGTTTAAGCAGAGCTTCATTATTTGGGCTTCCATCTTAAAAATTGCCCTCTCCAAATTAATGGTCCTTCGAGAACGTAGAGATCCACGGGCACACAAGGGAATCTTTGAGGTCCCGGTTCCAGGAGATGTATACGGTTTACCGGATTCCCTGGTCGAAATCGCCAATTTGTTGCTTCTCTGTGGAGCTTCGAATCTCTTCGCATGCCCGTGGGCCAAATGAAAGGTGCCATGGTAGCTTCTCAAAAACAAGGGGGGCCTTGAGGCTAAACCCCGAGGGATGTATGGGGATTCTACAGAGATGATGTGGGAGCTCTAATTATGGGGATTATTGGGCGTATTTTGTGAAATACCCACATGGCAAAACGAGGCGAGGAAATGAACAAAGCTCTATATTCCAAGCCAATTACTGCACATTCTTGAAATGCAAGCTGCTTGCTTAGCAACAAGGCCCTACTGACGTTCATCGAGTTGGCATAATGCAGTGACACAGGCGAAGGCAGCTGATCTTTTGCTAGTTTGCGGAAGAGGCAACCTAAAACCCACCCCCTACTGTCAGAATGCACAGTCTCAACCCTAGAGCCTACACCCCTGACTGTAATCCCTCAACCCAAAAAACCCTACACCCAACAAGTTCAACCCCGAACCCCAACCCTACAGAAGACCCCTACTTCCTAAACAACTACCAAAGCCCTATACCCTAAACCCTAAACCCCTAAACCCTAAATTAACCCCTTAACCCTAAACCTTACACCTTACACTACACCCTAAGCTCTTCACACCAAATCATGTTTGCTGTGGCCTGCTTCAGGTTGTAGAGCTCCTTGTCACACTTAGGAATTCAGATTCAAGAGTAACAATACGGGCTCGGGGCTTAGGGCTTAGAATCTAGGAAATGAAATTCTGGGTTGGTTAGTACATAGGGTCCCTTATTAGAGCCATTAGGGAAAATATGAAATGTTTCAGGGGCCTACCCAGAATTTGGGGGTAAAATCTAGTAACCCTCGACCCTAAACCCCTAAACCTCTGTCTGCAGCTTAAAGCTTCAGGTTCTGGGTTCAGGCGCTCCAATTCAAGTGGCCTAGGCCTGCGAGCCAAAAGAAGCCAAAATACTAGACTGAGAGCGGGAACGATTGCGCACTAAATCATGCACCTTCCCTGCGCGGGCTTGTTGTTGATGAACTTGCGAAGCGTCGTATAACAAGGATACCAAATCACAAAATAAGTATTCTCAATATGGTGTCTGAATTTAACAGCAGGCCAACCTTAGCACGGAGCACCTATGTGCCTTGTCCAGTGTAGAGCGTAAAGTAGCCGACCAGTGGGCTTCGAGCTTGTTGAGTAGTTGTAGTTGGACAATTTAAACGTCATATTCATTGTGTACAGCACGATAATCAGCAAGAAGATATCATCTTGCTCTATATGGGGTCTAGAACATCCCCATTACATGTACTGCTCACTTGTGTTGTTCTTTGGTGCGGGAGCACAACCCTAACTAAAGGTGTTGTCCCCTGCCGAGTACAAACCCCAGAAAGCCATAGGGATACCCTGAGAATGATAGGTACAATCAGATATCTCACGAAAACCTCCAAGTGAGTAGCTGTCAGGTGTGTGTGTGTGTGTGTGCCCTTCAAGGAGGACCTCACATAGCCCTACTATCCTTATACGTGCGTTATATGACTTACAGAGGGTAAACACCTGCTAACTAGCCACCTCGGGGTGTCCTTGAATATCGGACATTTGCAAAAATGCTCATTTGAGCTATGGTCTGACCTCCTAGTATCCACCTGGATAAACCCTAGAGTAGTCCCCTCTATAATCCCCAATACAACCCCCTTTAAGGAGTTTAGACTATAGCTCATATGGTGGAAAGGGGAGTCTTCTATCCTGAGAGGTACTTAGAGTTCTCAAGGGTGCCAAACGAAACACCACACAGGACCTTTCCCAGGGAGCATTGAAAACAAGACCGTTGAAGTTTGCGACACGCGGTCTAGGGTTTTGTGTTGGATACTGCAGCCAACCAATAACAGTAGGAGAATATTTGTGATATTTGATTTTCAAGTGTAGGGACACTACCTGATAGTTTCTGCTTACGGCTCAGTGTTCAGGACTACAGATAGTATAGGAGGACCTACAGATAGTATAGTGTACGGTTTCAGGTTTGGGGCAAGATTTCCCAGTTCAATGTTCCGTGAAGACGCTGAAAGGCCCGAAATCTAGGCCCCGATGTTTTATTCTTAAATCCGATTTCCTAAACCCCCTGCCCTAAACCCCAAATCCTCCACCCCAAAACCTTAACCCTGCACCCTAAATCCCATGCCCCTTAGTAGGCAGAATATGGCTTTGCGTATATTATTTTTGATCCCCATAAACACCATATGCGATCTACTCAAGGGGGACTATACACCCTAAACCCTCAACCCTAAACCCAATAACCCAGTAAAACACCTTGGGGCACCCGGCCTTTGGACTAAAAGCTCCTTGCGCCGCCTGACAGTGAAAGCTGAAGGCTTTTTTGGGGGCTTTAGGGTTTAGGGTCCAAGTAACCCAGTGTGGATACACATACGATTCGGGTTTGGGGTTCAAGGTTTGGGGCTTGGGGTTCTTTAACCAAAGGGTCCAAATAGCCACGTCGGGTACAGGTTCGCTCGATAGTGTTGGCGGACAAAATCTCTAGGACTTTGAGTAACCTATGCCTTAGGAGGACTCCCCGCTCAGCAATAGTGACTGTTGGGGATAAACGTGACTATTTGAAGGTCCTCTTGTATTCCTATTATACCACTATTACAAGGTGGGGGGTCCTCCTAACCTCGACCACCATGACTCCTAGAACTTGAACATTCAGTCATGCTAGATTCTGCCCCTCAGTCGTACTAGGTAATTCGAGCCCATGCGTGCGCAAAGTATGTGCGATTTAGGTAGATGGTCCCTTGAGGCTTGGGTTGAGGGAGTTTACCCTAAACCCTAAACCCTAAACCCCAAAGTATCCCTAAACCCTAAAGCCCTAAACCATAGAAAATGGAGAAGAACATGGAGAAGACCATGGGCTCGGGGCATGAAGGACCCCACGTTATAAATGTATCTATAGAACCCTTATTACTGGGTTGCTGTTAAGGAACTTAATTTAAGTCACCATAATATGGGTATGCGATATAAAAGGTTTCCGTCTTAAAGTAGCTTAACCTAAGTTCCTTAACAGCAACCTAATCTACAGCACCTTACAAAGGGCACAATGCTACTACTGCCGGACTTTGGGGTGTGGGCAGCACCTAACGTCCGCACTCCCTAAGGAGAAATCAGTTTGGCCGCTATACGGAGAAACCTAGACCTCCAGAATATGACCGATACCCAAGCTCTGAACCTAAGCCCCATTGATGTTTACGGACGTGGAGCATCCTCATGATGTGAGCGCTGCTCAAGAATTAGGGTCTTTCTTGGGGGGATGCCTTTGATGGTTTCTACCCAGTTCTTAATGGTCCCTTGGTAATCATAATATTGACAGTAGCTCATATTAACCCTCAGCCTCATTCCCCCAACGGCAAAACTGGGTCCAAAACCCTCGACCCACAACACCCACGCCTAAACCCTAGATCCTAAACCTAAGACGTCGTCTTTAGCTGCGGGGCTTGAAGGCTGCGACTACTTTCATAGTATCGGCTTCTATATAACCCCTGTGGCCCCTGTGTCCAAGTCTATAAATGATACCTGCACTTAGCCCTAACATCTATGATTGGTACCTACATTGAAGGGCTATTGGAGCCCTAGGAACGTCCATAACATCCTGAACCCCTACACCCCAAAACCCTGAACCCCAAACCAAACACCCTGGACCCTAAACCTTCAACCCTAAACCCTAAGCCCTGAAGCCTAAACCCTAAACCCTGCCCTTGCGGCCTGTCCGTGCAGGGACTGCTGCACCCCCATTGCCTTGTCAAGGGAAGAGGGCTGACATGTAGCTGAAAAACTAGGGCTTGAGGTGTAAGGTTTAGGGTTTGGGGTTCAGGTTTTGGGGCTTAGGGTCCCAGAGTTTATGGGAATCCCTTCGGGCCCTATGTATAGACCTATAGACCACATAAGGGCGCTTTTGTGCTCCAAGGTTGAGGTTTCTCACCCGTGGGCCCAGTGCGATGTTCGCAGTCAGTGAGCCCCTCCTCCATGGAAGAATGTCAAGCTGCAAATGCCCCACTTCCCGATTCCTGAATTGTCGAAGGGGAGGCCTCATCATTGGGGCATTGGGGTAGATATGAAAAGTTCTGTAGACTTTTATAAGGGATCCACTGTTCCAGTCCTCCTTAAGCAGCCGTGGGACTCTGAAATCCACGCAGCACCCTTCAACCACATGACAACTTGCAATACCTGGACCCCAAAAGTAGGTAGAATCATGGGCCCAAATCCTCAAAACAGCCCCGAAGGCCCTTTTTTTCCAGACTTTCGGAATTCACGAAATCATGATCCCTGTATATCCCTCTATAACCCTAAACAATTCCTACATTCTTTTGGGGTTCAGCTAAGTGTGAGATAGCATAAGCTCTGGACGGTGAACCCTGTGATCTTACATCCAGACCAGCCCTGAACTACACCCTACATCCTGAACCCTAAACCCCAAACCCCAAAACCTAAACCCTAAACCCTACTAGGCCAGCGTCAGAGCCTAAGAGATGAGATAGACAGGCTCCCTACCAGCACACCAACAAAGCTGCCTCCTCCCCCTGCTCGTCCTCCAAAAGCTGCGACTATGGTTCTCTCTCTGATCGCAATTCCTGTCCAAGTTGAACATTTCCATAAACATGGGGCCAACTGATATACCCGCATCTACTATAACCCTCAGAACCCTCTTGTTATAGGCAAGCGCCCATTCCGATGTTATACACGGGACCCTTCACAAGTCCAGGAATGGCCTCTCGGCCCCTGTGGACTTCAGCGAGTGACGCGGGGCGGAAGGATCTAGAGCTCAGATACCCGAAGTCCTAGACTTCATCTCCAAAATAACCCTTACCCTCCGAGTAGTTGCAGTTTGCCCCGGTTTCTTAGCTCTCTAAGCTTCAGAATATTTCAAATCCAACCGTGATGTTCAAAGACTCATCCCATCATTATCCGACTTGAGATTTTGAGGACCCAAATCTCTGGAAGCAAAAGGAACTGCACACTGCACACCCCTTTGCTTTGTCGGATGATCTATCGTGCTTCCTCCCACAAAACTTTGCCCAAGTTCTACGCTGCAGCGCAGACTAAATGGTGCCGGTGAGGGCTCCCACCGTGAAGGCTCTGAAAGTGACAGGATTGTGGAAATTCCGAAATGCCTTCTATGTCTCGAGCAAACCTGGCACAGCGAGGTTCGTCAACCCTAAGTTTAAGCCATAAACCCTAAACCCCTAATCCCAAAACCCCAAAACCCCAAAACCCTGAAACCCTAAATCCCTTAACCCCTAAACTCTAAACCCCTGAACCCTAAAACCCCAAACCCCTAAACCCTAAACCCTACACTGACCACCAACCAAGGGTTGGAGAGGTTGGGGCATAGCTAGACCCTGCAGCGAAACATCTGCAACTAAAGCATACCAGACCAGCAACAAAGAACCACGTTGGGGTTTAGGGTGTAGGGCTTAGGGGCCCCCAAAAAAATTAGAGGGTCTAGAGTCTAGACATTGGTGTAGGGATGTATGTAGAACATGGGGCTTTACGGAAGCAGAGGATGGCGACGATGAGGAATCAGGCAGTTTGCATGATCTGTTTGCATGACTTTGGATCCATCAAACTGTCAAGGCTCTCCACACGTGAACGAGAAGACCTAGTATAGGGACTCAGCGACTCAGTACCCCTGTTTTGGAGTATGAAGCTGCCTCTGGGCACTAAACCCCAGACCTTTAGCCGTACAGCTTGTAGACAACTTGCTCTGTTAGGGTGAGGTGTTAGGGTTATGGAATGGATGCAAGGTTGCATTTCTCCGTCTCCGCAAATGGGTATCCCACGTATACACTCATAGAAAATAATTCCTATGGAACCGTATACATGCACAATGGAACCTGAGCTTACGGGTCCGGATTTAGGGCCGTTTGATCCTTTGGACGCCAAAGCTGGTCGTTGAGGGTCTGGAGTCTAAGAGCGATACATAGCCAAGAATGCTCCAGTTTAGGCGTCTGACAAGGGCTGCAACAAGAAGCGTGCAAAGGAGATAAACTTGGTAAGTTTGAATTTATGCCTTGCGGCCAAGCAGGAGTTCTTGTAATAGTTCATCCGAACAAACTCACTGTAGATCTAGAAACTCTAGAGGTTTACAAAGTGAATGGAGAGTGCTTTTTGAGGGCTCTCTGTAAGGAATCTTGTACAAACGTCATCGAATCTTGTTATTTTTGGTATGAAGAACCTTGCGCTCAAAGAATCAAAGAACAGTGAGGTGCCCGAAACTATAGGGAAGCACGTGCCCCTACACCCGAACCCGTAAAACCTGAACCCGAGCTTCAAATAAGGCCAGTTTAGAGCCAAACCAGTCCAATCGTTGCACGGAGACTACCAGAATCTTGCCCCTAAACCCTAGTGTAGTGCGTCCTTGGACCATTTTGTCAACGGCAGTACTACTTCGCTCATTTCTCTTGTCATACCATTGTGACCACGTTATTGTTACTGCGGTTCAGCTTTCTGTTGCCACTGCTGTTGCTTCTGTCTGAGCAAGAGAGAGCAACATGAGTCCAGGGCCTTTTTGGCAACATACACGGACCGGGCGGTCACAAAGCTTGTTTAGGCAGCTATTGCATGCCACTCGGCGCGTGCCATAAACCCACTGCAAACCTAAACCCATTGGAGCCATTTGTTGGGTCAAGCGCTTAGGAAATTGCTGCAAGCCTGGGCTTAAAAAAGCAGTTACATTTTTTTGTAATTGCTCTGTTAGTCTAAATCAGATTTATCTCCTACTACAATGTTTCAAATGTCATTTCGTGCTACAGGGGTAATGTTAAACCTTCTGCGTGAACTTGATACGCCAGAGTACAAGAAGAAGTCCTAAGGAGTAAGGTACTAGATTCATGAAGGATCTCTCGCATCAACAGTAAGCTAATCCCCGCCGCGTAGTACTGAAAACCCCGACCACTAGCCTCCAGCATTGCCAAGACAGTGTGAGTCGGAATAATTCTGCTATTGTTACTGTTGCTGTCATGAATATTGTTATTGTTATTCTTCTTGTTTCTCTTGCTATTAGGGGTGAGGAATTCTATGATTTTGGGGGCGGGGATTTGTCTGTGGCTTGATTGATGAGCACGGGATCCGATTGAGGATCCAATCTAGACATGCGCCTGACGTGAAGTTCCGAAGCCGAGCTGCCTCTAAACCTGACGCCCCCAAGACTGTTTGCAGGCCTTACTGAAACTCCAAACACTTAACCGTGGGTACGTTAAGCCAATGACCAAAACGAACAGACTCCTCGGTGTAGGATCGGCGGCTTTGAGGTGGGAGTCTCTCAACAACCCTTTAGAAAGTCTTGAAGAAGGACCCACGTCTGTAATCCCCATATATGATCCACAGGCTTCATAAGGGCCGCCCTCTTGTTTTAAGAAACCACAAGCCTTACACCCTAAACCCTAAACCAAACAGATCTCCTTAAGCCCCGAACACTATGGATCCTCTATCAACTCTTTGAAGTGGTCTAAGCTGCTGTGAGAAACCCGCAATGGGCGGAGCAGTGCCGCATGCAACTCTTGGAGTTGCTGCTGACACAACTTCTGAAGGCTTCAGGTTTGGCCACGCAGGGTTTAGGGTTTAGGGGTTTGAGGTTTGAGGGTTTTGGGCTTCATAGACTTGGAGCTTTACAGCTGCAAGACGTGGAGCTTGGGACTTACTTACTGGGTGAGCGTGTTGTGGGTTACGAGTGTAGGGTCTACAGTTTAATGTCTCGACTGTGGAGAATTTCTGCAGCGTAGAACCAGATTTGGAGATCGCCTCCAAGGCCCCAATGTACATGCCGGGAAGTCAGCATAGGAGGGCTCAGGGTTTAAGGCAGTTTGAGCTCTTGAGAATTACATCTCCAGTGCGCCGTGAAGGCTGCAGCTAGAGGGGGTGATTGATCCCTAGAAGCCCAAATACCTACATATGGGGTTCCTGTCCTTAAGTCCCTATATAAATCTATACTATCTATTACCCAAGGACCTACTATATGGGTACCTGGGCTTCTAGGGGATTGGTCAAGCCTCTGCAAAGCTTGCTTCGAAGATGGATGGATTGAAGACATTGATTGAGGGATGGAATTATGCATGGATGGGTGGATGGAGGGAGCGAGGGAAGGAGGGATGGAAGGATGGAGGGATGGAAACATGGGTGCTTAATGCAATTCATTTGGCACTTTTGTGCCTGGTGGTGCCAATTCTCTGGGTTCAGCCCTAATCCCGTGTCTCTAGCGTTGATGAATAGGAGCTCAGAGTTCCACTAGTTCTACTTCTGGTTGTTGAGGGTTTAGGGTTAGGCCCCTCGCCACTAATAGTGACCACAATGGATAAGGGCTCCGAATCTCGGGCCCCTCTCTATTCCCAAGTACAACCCTATTACTCGGCGGGGGCCCTGATCCAACTTATACACTTGGATGCCAATGAAAATCGCACTGGGCTAATTATAACTACATGACGGTTCTAGGGAAACAATCACACGGTCGCTTGCTGCTGATCCCTCTTTACATATGTATGTAGCGATGAAAATGCGTCTCTACGGATCCTGAATATGGCTTTAAACCCTCAACCAATAATCCCGTAAACCCCTGCACCCTGAACCCAGAACCCTAAACCCCCGTATATCGACGGTGCTATCAGTGCAGCCTATCGTGTCTAACGGCACACGTTGGGATGTCTGTTGATCCTTTTGATCCTGAACTTTAGGGCTGATGCCATGCTTAAAGGTTTAGGACCCAGGGATTAGGGTTTAGGTTTAAGAATTAAGGGTTTAGGGCGGAGGGTTTAAGATTTAGGGTTTAGGGCTGAGGGTTTTAAGATTTAGGGTTTAGGGCTGCGGGTTTAATGCTTGGGCATTCGGGTTATCAGGAAGCGGAAACTAGCTTTCGTGTCTGCGATCCCCCTGCGTCTACAAAACTCGACCTCAAAATGATCACAGGAAACCTTGATGACTCCTAGTGAATTGAAAGGTAATCGCTACATAACTCCGACTGCCGTCCCCTGAAGCTTTTGAACATACAGGGCGAGGCTGCTTGAAAAAACTCATCGACGCCGGATGGATCCCTTTTGCGGATGTTGGCTGGAAGCGAAATTTCCCCTAGGTTTGTGGTTCTAGGAAGCAACCCCCTCTCTACTACCCCTTCATGAAACCTAAATCAGCCTGTTTCGGCTCAACAGTAGTATGGAGGGGGGTGTTCTCTAATCTTAATAGCCTTAGCTGCCCTTGGTGCTCAGGGCCATACAAACCCTAAACCCTAAACCCTTAAACCCCTAAACCCTAAACCCTTAAACCCTAAACCCTAAGCCCTGATTAAACCCTGCAGGGGATCCAGCCTGGTAGGTTTGGGTCTTTCTCGAAGTGAGCGACTCTTAGGATTCAAGTGTGTGGGCTTAGAACCCTTGTTGGGAATTCAGAGGGTTTATTCGATGTTTAGGCTCTACAAGCTCTATCCTCAGGCGTATACTTGCAGAGCTCGTGCTCATTCTGGCAAAAACCCTTTTGAGAAAGACATCTTCATCACTCTGGCGGATTCAGGTGGTCATTGGCAGGCAGCTTAATGTAGGAGTCTAGAAACTTGGGGTAAGGATTTTCTGTATGTGATACTATAGCTATAGAAGACTTATGAGGGAATCATACTCGTAATCCCTCCAGCTTCTAGGTTAGTGTGTAGCCTTAGATGTTTAGGGTTTAGGGTAAGGATCTTTCAACGCAAAATGCTCTTAGCAGTCTTAACCCCATGTGAACCCTACACCCTAAGCCCTACACCCTAAACACACTGCACAAAGCGTTGGGCGAGCCATAGACCATGGCTTTGCGAAAGACAAAGCTTAAGATGGTACAGTCCAAAAATGCTGACCACAAACAGCTCATACCTTGAGAAGTAGGGTTTAGGGTTTAGGGTTTAGGGTTTAGGGTCCGGTATGCAAAGGTCGTGCAGGATTTTGAGCATTGACAAAAGAAGAAATCTTGTTCATAGACTTCGCAGCACTACCCAAGGTGCCAAATAGCCCAAAGTAGGTGGCATTTATAAACTCGAGGACCCAAAGTTACCCTCAACCCTCAGTGGATCCATGTAAGACTATATGGTAGTTTCCCTAAATAGGGGGACCCCAATATAGACCCCAAAATACCATCATCCTTAATATGGGGACTCCCAGACAGGCACCCCCAGATGTCGGAAACCGCCATATTCGCCGGGATTCGCCGGGGACAATTACCTGCATTAGGGCGTCGAGAAATCCCCAGACTTGGCATACCTCTTCTTGAGGCAATGGTGGCAACAGCTGCGGGGGGCCGTCTGCAGGAAAGATGATCTAAACCCTACACCCTATATAACCCATTATAGTAGTTTCCATGTTCTTTTCCATTATCCCCACATACCCCCAATATAGCATTTTATAGTATACTATATCGGCTACCTTGTTTTCTGGTTCAGGGCCTTGGGCCCTACCCTAGGGATGAGGATTTAGGGTTTAGGGTTTAGGGATTAGGGTTTAGGATTTAGGGCTTAAGCTTTAGGGTGTCGGGCTTAAGTTTTATATAGGGTTTAGGGCCTAGGGTTTAGGGCCTCAGGTTTAGGGTTAAGCGTATAAGGTTTTGGGGTTTTTGTAAGGGCTCTATAAAAATACAATAGAGATAGGTTCCAGCTGTCAAAGAGTAGAGCAACATCCAGGTTTAGGTTACGATTCTTGGAACATGTTGGGGTAGAGCTTCGGGCCGCGTCGGTCCAGCTTCTGTACCCGCGAGGCCTAACTGCAGCTCTTGTTACTTTACTTGCAGCTTGAGGGACGTCACCTGGCGATTAACGGTAGGGGATCATTTAGCCGAGGAGGCCACCAATATCTATAAGTTTTTCGTTGCGCGCCGCTGATATTTGCAGACAATACGTTGAGTAGCGTTTACTTTGGTGGTTGCACCCAGTAAGATTGTATTCCCTATATAAGAGACCATGCCCGAAAAAGAAATGCGACAATATCCCCAAATACCATACTACTTAAATGTAAGTCGAAGTGGACTAAAACATTGTGGCTCCCCACAGGAGGTACCGCTCCTCCAAGGAGCCCCTGCAGGAAAAACAAAAAGCGGAGCTGCGATTCAACGCGTCTTCAGTCTTTGGTTTGCTTGATGAAGGTTCAACCTGTGTGAACCCTAGGGATATAATCTAGGGACACCCCCCCACCCTGTAATAGTGGTATCATAGGAGTATAAGAGGACCCTAATATAATCCTTATTATCCCTTACACTCACCACTACTACTGGGTGGGGAGTCCACCTGAGATATAATCTAGGAAGTATTAGAAGATTCTGGGGGTCCGTACTCGGGATATTATAGGGATTCAAGAGTAGAGTTTGGGAACTTGCCATGCCTCAGATCTTGAGACTCTTTAGTTTTTGTTCGGGCGCTTTGAGCCCTAGCGCTGAAACGTGAAGCACGAGTCCCTGCTTCCTCATATAGAACCCTCTGTCCAACAGTATTACTCAATCCCCACACCAGGCCACAAGAATTATCTCAGTCTTGTTGTTGATGTAGGCTGTTCTAACACCACAGAATTGTTCAAGTTACCCGCTGTACATGCAAACCGTATAGGATTCTAGCGTTGAAGTCGAAACAATTACCAGCATTCTTCCCCAATTGGCACTACAAAATTGTAGTGTGGTATACCCCCAAACTATTCCAGTTATTTTGCCTTCTATATTGCTACTATTCTTTATAGTATTATAGTCCCCCGTAAGTAGATAGAATATTGGGGATATGGGGATCTTATTGTAATATGCCCGAAGCCATATTCTATCTACGAAAGAGGGACTATAGGCCCTAAACTGGCTGCAGGGGAACCCCTTTGGGCCCCAAGTATTTATCCTTTGGGATTTGGATTCTAACTCCATGAGTCCATGAGCGTATTGTTTGACTTCAAGTTTGCTGTTGGTCGTGAGAATGCTGGACAGAAATCGGTGTAGGGTGTAGGTTTTAGGGAACATGAGGAAGCCAAAAAACAAATACGTAACACTCTGTAGGATCATTGAGATCGGAATTCTATCTTTCTGGAACGCATATATGGTAAGCTTGTACTTTATGGCCCTGCAACCACCAAATGTATACACTTGGCAAAATTCCTGCTGAAAACTATACCGCTCATCAGGAAGCATGAAGTATTCCCACTTCACATGAGTCATCCTCATAGTGAGAAGCAGCCACGAGAGAAGATGTTGCAACTGGCCCAGAGTTTCATTTCAGGTCTAACTTTGCCCTAGGCACTAAACTAACCCTTTAGAGGTGCGCAGGATCTTTCGATAGGACCTTTTCCATCTTGCTGTCTGGAATGCGGAGGGGTCTGAATGAAGTCATTTCCGTGACAGTAGCGAGTACCACAAGAGGTAATAACAGCTACACTATACTAGCCCTTTAAGAAAACCTTTTAAGGAGAGTTACTGCAAGGGGAGAACCCAGGTTCAAAGCTGAGGGTTCAGGGTGTAGGCATTCGACTGGCTGCTGGCGCATAGTCCAAGGGAACGCGCAGCTCCGCAAAAAGCTCCGACCGGAGATAAGATGCTTGAAGCCCCTTGCCGCTGAAGGGAACTGTGAGAGACCTCTGTGACGCTGGCTGCATTATGATGAGTCCACATCCTTAACCTTAAACCTTGAACCCAAACCTTCTACATGGGGGCAGGGTGGTGACAATTGTGATACCCTTTTGGGTAGCCTAGATGTTAGGGACTTAACTTTACGGGCTCAAGGTTTAGGGCTTAGGGTTCAGGACCCCAAAAGGAACAGAAATTTTGACGGCGCTATAACTGTCCGAGCGTGACGGATACATGGTAGGATTTTGAAATTGTAGTTCTAAGTTAACATGCACTAAGAAACCTTATAAACACTCACCGAAAACCATACTAAACATGCTAGATCACATGAAATGCATTTTCTCTGAGTTTGCATGTTACGGAACTGTTAGGCGTTGCTGGGCCCTACGTGAAACAGACTTTTTAAGGGTTGCCTGCTACTTTTGTGGTATGTGTGCCTGAAGCCACTGGTTCCTCATGGGGATACTAGCCAAAACTGTACTTCTATATTCCTGATTGGGTCTTCGTATACTAGAAACTACACACGAACAACCCAGGCTCGAGAGCAGAAGTAGCGGGAAACTTAAACCAACAAAAACATAGTCTAGTCTGAAGTCGAGACGAGAGCGGGGTCGCTCCTACGGCTATTCAAGTTTTAGCTGGACTTCCCTGAACCCTAAACCCTATGTACCGTATACCGATAAAGTGACTCACCGCTGCAGCCATTTAACTATGGGTTGGGGTGCTTTGGGCCAGCCTTCGTGCAGCATGGCTCAGGTGAAGCACAGGTAGGAGTGTTCAAATAGGGTAGGGGTAGATTTAGACGATTTGGAAATATGTGGGAAGTATAGGGGGGGAAAATGGGTGCCCAGGCCCCAGACCTTGCGCATCTTAAAGCCCTCAAACCCAAAATCTCGAAGGCGAAGGCCTGAACCCTAGAGGTTCTGTTTGGGGAATTCGGTTTAGGGTTTAGGGGGGTTTCCCAAAATTGGGTGTACCTTTTTGGGGGTGCCTATAACAAGGAGTATTGTACGTTGGGGTCTATATTGGGGTCCCCCTATTTAGGGAAACTACCATTTGAACCTTTGACTCCAGTGATTCCATCGCAGTTCCCTCCGCAGCCGTCATGTTCCTGGGGCCAGGGCCTGGTCAGCCAGGGGTTTAGGGCTTAGGGAGCTTTCTTTTGAGGTTCACGGTTTAAGGTTTGGGGCCTTGAGGCTTGTACTCATGACCATATAGCCTGGATACGACCCCCACCCTAGAACAGTTACATATAGGAAGGTACCATATAAGCCCTAGTCTAAACTCCCAGTATCCCCCCCTTGAAGGAGTTTAGACTACAGTACCATATGACCCCACCTGCCATCTCGGGGGACTGCTATATTGCTCAAAGGCTAAGAGGTTTAGGATCAAGCATTCAAGGGTTTAGAGGCTCAGGACTCACCGTTTAGGAGTATTTGAGCAATAATCTAAACTCCTAACATCCCCTTAATAAGGCCCTCAAGTAGTCCCTATATAATTCCCTATATAACCCTCTTTGAGGAGTTTAGACTTTGGCTCATTTAGCGTTTAGGGCCTAGGTGATCAGGGCAAAGCAAGATGAAACTCAAAGCTGTCTGAGCTCAATGATCGTGTCATCACTTCGCGTATCACCTGGACATGAAAAGTAAACAAATGATGATCAAACGCACAACCAGGGCTAGCACGATTCTGTATAAATTTAAGGCTCAAGTAGCAAACTTCCATACATCCCTACATACGCGTGAAAAATTCCGCCATGTTCAGGCTTTGGGTTTGGGAGCTTCCTCAGCCCTAGGGATGTCCCATCCCTAAAAACCAATGGCAGCACGTATAAACCACACGCGGTTTAGGGGTTGGGTTTTAGGTTTAGGGTTTAGGGTTTAGGGTATTGGGTGTAGGGTTTTGGGTGTAGGGTTTTGGGTTTAGGGTTTTGGGTTTAGGGTTTTGGGTTTTGTGGGTGCACGGTTTTGGGTGTAGGGTTTTGGGTTTTGGGTTTGTGAAGGGCCCATGTTCAGGCGCTCTGTTGGCTTGCCTCAGGTTAGGGTTTAGGGCTTAAAGTGTCAGGAGTTTGCAAACAAGAGCCACATTAAGTCTTGAGCGACCCGCTTTGCATGAGCCTGATATGAACAAACGGATTGAATGGATCCCCTTCCGGTCCCCCCAAAACACGTCATAAGCATCATGCTCAAATGGTAAACCCTGGGAACGTATTCAGCCTGTTGCATATCAGAGGTTCAACAAGCCGCAAAACATCTTGAAATGTCAATAGAAAGCCTTACATCCTTGGACCCCACGAAACGGCTGAGACCCATCAATCCCTTTTCCCAAGCGCTTAGAGCCCCAGCTCCGCAAACACCGAAAATTCATGCCCTTTCAAGCCGCTGTCAATCCCAAGCCCTCTAAACTCCAAACCTTCATTCAGACCCGTAAGACCCTTAAAACCTTAAAGCTCCAAGAAGCCCAGGAATCCTGCTAAATGCCCCCAGACCCCCAAGAAAGATCTGTAAAACTGCATAGGGCGTGGGGGAATGTCATGATCCCTAAGCAATTCTCCGTATGTACCCCGAACAATGGTACCTATATTCAATCCCTCACTAACTCCCTCTTCTGTTGCAGCAAGCATATGGCAAAACCATCATTCACCACCTCTCTTGAAGCCCCAGCAAGCGTAAAACTCTACCCGGGCAAAAAAGTATCTAGAGCAATGGTCTCCTCGGCTCTTTCCCAACTACTTTACCCACCTGCGTGGTTCAGGTACAATCTTGGCTCGTTTGCTAGAGCGTTTTTGGCAGGTATTTCAGATGAGATACTCTACACGGACCAAGAGAATCCACTTAACAGCTCCACGTATACATCTCTTTAATGGACCCTGAGCCCTCAACGCTAGACCCCTAAACCGTAAATCCCTGAGCTACAGTCACCCTCAACGCCAAAACATCAAAATTTCAGCCCTGTATGATCCCTCTGTAACCCCCTATGAGCCTCTATATACATGTACATATACAGATATATAAATACACGTATACATCTCCAGTTTCCCTAAACCTTAAACCTTTTCTGTCTAGGCACAGTCATGGTTGCCGTGTAACCGCGCTGCTCAGTCTTCTGCACCATGCGGTGGATTCGCTCGCGAACATTAACCTTCGTGATTAGGTTTTAGGGTTCACGGTTTCGTGCTCAGGGTTTTGGGTTTAGGGCTCAGGGCTTAGGGTTAGGGTTCAGGGTTCCGGGCTTAGGGTTTGGGTGGCAGGTTCGTGGCTTTGGATTCGTATTTCAGGTTTACGGTGTAGGGTTTGGTGCAGACGCTGACACTTGGGGATTGTCTCCAGACCAGGTACCTGTAGTGACTGTGGGATTGCAGAAGGATGCTTGGATTCGCAACAAAGAGCACTCCAAAAACATGTTAGTTCCATTGCTCTATTATGCAAAATCAGAAACCCTTAGCAGTGTATCGAGAAGTCCCGATTCCAAAAACTATGAAGGGCCCCTACTGTTGATCCGTACGTGGGCTTGGCAATCTTTAGTGGTTTGGGTTTAGGTTGTACTGGATCCTTTTTGAGGAGTCCGTTTGAACAAGCGAAGGTGTTTATTATTTGAGACATCCGAAACCCTAAACCCTAAACCTGCCCAAACCAAGAACCCAAGCCTAGGGATGAGGGTGCTGGGATTAATTATCAAGTCAAGTACTGCCCCCTAAAAAGGATACCCTACACTCCTACTCAAACCCTGAGCCCTAAACTTCCTACAACCCTGAATCCTAAACTATAGGTAGAGCGCCAAACCTCACACCCTCACGACGCCAAACTCCTTCACGGTGATCCATGACCCGTTTAGAGTGCAGGGATTAGGCTGTGGGGAGTCTAACGTGTAGATTCATATCGACCCTTATGCTCAGAAATCCTCTGCATAATCCCTGCATGTGCTAATGCTTACAAACTTCTTTTTGAACAACGGTTATTCCGACATGTACTGCACAGCCCGAAGCCTTAAACCCTTGAACCTCAGATGCAAAATTCCTTACACACCAAATCCTAAGCCACAAGCCCTAAACCCAAATCGCAGCCCAACCCCAAACGAGCCCAAACCCCAAACCCTAAATCCTGAGCCCTAAGCCTTGAATCTCCAAAGACTAAATCCTAAGCCCTAAGCCCAGAACCGTAACAAACTAAATCGTAAACCCTGAGGCCTATTCCCTTAAAGCCTAGGCCTAAAAATGACCCGGCCTGCTCCTCAAGACTGGGCTTTAGCAAGGTGCCCTCAATCCACTTGTCCATCCAGATGTTGGCGTTATCCTGCCACCCAAATCTTACGTGCTGATGATGATTCAAGGGGGAGGAAATTCTTTGATTATAAGAATACACACTGGCGACTAAAATTGGAGGGAATTGTTTCTTCAAATATGACACACTGGTGATTGAAGGGAGGGAATCGAGTCTTGGTCTTTTCCCGATGTTGGCGCCCTCCTGCGGGCTCATTCTAGATTTCGGTCGCCTTTGAGCCAGGGGCCTATGATTTGGGACGTCCCTTGCAGCTAACTGCTCATGCATACGGTTCTTCCTAAACCCTAGACCCCAAAATGCGGAAGCCGGGTCTGCAACCAGTCTACTGACGCAGGACAATAATTGGCTACATATTGATATATATATATATATTAAAACTTGCAACTTCATATTCCTCAGGGTTTTAGCATGACACGAGTTGAAAGCGACTTTTTGGTTAGCCCTAATTGCTTGAGCCCTATATCTAAACCTTAAACCCTACACCTAGAACACAAGTTAAGATCCATATTCAGCCTTCAGCCTCATACTGTGGTCTCCTTACACCTATAAGGATATTTGAAATTAATTCCTTAGGGCTAAACTATAACAAAAATTCAATTCCTAAGGAGACTACAGCATAGTTACACCCCATCAACTCTAATTCCTTAGAGCCTTAAATCAACTCCCAAAGCGCTCCAGAATCATCTGGTTGCTGAACCACAGCGGCGGCAGAATCCGGGCCTCCGCGGCTTCTAAGGTGTAGGGCGCTTTGGTTTAAGGTAACAGGGTTTAGGGCTCAGGGCACTACAGCCTCCTTGGAATGCAGAGCCCTTTTGGTATGTACAAGCTGGATACCTTCTACGGGCCTTATACCCCACTACCTATTTTGGGCACCTAGCTCTGTAGGTAGAAGATACTCGCCATGCGGTATAAGGGTCTAGATATAGTCCGCCTAGACTGTAGTGTAAAACTCTGTTGCTGACTATGAGCTTCACAAGTTTGGCAAGCTGCACTGCACAGAGAAGGATACCAGAAAATTAGACCTGAAGCGCACCAAGCATGGTGCAATGGAAGCGTCTGGGTAACCCTAAACCCTATCTACTCATATGCGAGGTCGTCACACTATCTTGCGCGTCAATCTTGTAGTACTACATCCAATGTCCAGCTGCACGTGTATAGGCCATAACGGCCCATACTGACAGGTGTCCAGACTAAACCTAGCAGCGACTTACTCCTGGTCCTGCCGCTGTCACTCGGCTGTCGTTCAGCTTCAGCACATGTTCCACTGCGACCGGCTGGGACGTAGACTCTGGTGACCAAATTAATCAAGGCTCATGTGAGGCAGAATTTAAGATTTTGTGCCCTCCACAAGACACCCAGCATGTCCTGCACGCTCAGCAACACTCCTCAGGAGCCGCAATAACGTTACATAAAAAGGAACCTACCACATGCTTTCGTGGACTTGCTGGCTGCTTTAATCTCCTGAAATTCTTTGCAGAGGCACATTGGGTTGGGGTAAGGGCAAGTCAGTTTACAACCATGACTTCTCAACAATTGTTGGGACAGCGGCCCCTGACTGAGGACTCGCCAAGCCCTCCTTAACTTCCTGAGGCTTTCTTGAGGCGTAGGACTCCTCAGGGCTTCTTAAACTCCATTCCTTTTGCAGTCCACTGGGCTCTTAAAACATTATAATTGTTCGTTGGCAATCCCGCGGCAACTCTTTACTCATTAGCAAGGCTCTTCTGGAGCAATCGGCTTGCTGCTCGCATTCCTACACTTCCGCGAAATGAAAACACAACATCCTGAAGCTACAGCCATGGCAAAACCATTTCAAGCATCGAACCTAGCTCCTACGCCATGCTTTGTCGATTCAGGATTCGGCTCCACTCATTTCTCTGAAGTATTACGTCGCACCACCCATGTCGGCGTCAAAACCGGGGCCGGCCAAGGCCTTTTGAGAGACGCTGGGGATGTATATTCACATATGGAAACATCTAAAATAAGTACGACACTTGCATATCTATATATATATATAGCCTCTAAATAGACACTCACTATACATGCATGCATACATACTTCTTGTGTCTTATATATGCCCTAAGCAAGCCGGCCCTTCACCAGACAAAAAGGCCCACCCCGAGACTGTGAAGTCATCGCTTCAGAGATTGGGTGGCACAAGCGGGGTCCCAAACAAGCAGCTGCTTCGCAGCGGCCTCTGCGCCACACAAAACGGTCCACGCATTTCTGGGGGTCCAAAGCAATCCTGCACATGCTGTAGAAGGTATGTAGGGCTTCTTTTCTTCAAGTGACAGGCCAGGACCAGGAGTCCGCCGCTTCTAATTCAGAAAAGCGCATAATATTCAATCGCTTGGACCCTGAAAGCATGGCTAAAGCAAAAATGAGCGTCGGCTCAATCTGCGTACCGGAGAACCCACTCACCATGGCTCCCAAACTCAACACTGCGCACGCTGCCACCCCATTCCTGAATCTCTTCAATGGCTTCTGAAAGCGAGGTGGGGGAACCGGTCAGCTTCCAGGCAGGGCCATTGCCATCTTCCCACCGAATGAACCATGCAGCATCGTCTATGTCAGAATGTATGTAGTCATCGTCGTCGATGCCAGACATACTCAGGAAGCCAACCGCTCGATGTCTGTTTGAGTCGAGCATGTTCTGGAGACTCCTTGGTAGACCTTCGTGCTGCCAGCATCCGTCATCCCACTTCACAAACCATGAGTCATGTGGGCCAAAGGCAACAACCGCTGGACGGGCAGAGTATTGCTGCACGGCCTCTGTGAAGCCTTCCGGGCCACGCCACTGAGACCTTCCATCACTAAACTGTACGAAGTAGTTGCTGGAGTCTGGACTCAAAGCGGCCAGTGTTGCGTGTGACTGGTGATATCCTCGGCCATTGAGCTTGTCAGAAAGGTCTTTGGGGATGCCTGACCAAGCATGTCCTTTGACCCAGTCCCACAGCATGATGTAGCCACCGTTTCCTAGGGCCACATGCAGCGTGCTCCTGTCAAAGTCTTCGTATAAATCTTCTTGCACGTTGCAAGATGCCCAAATTTTGGGACCCCGATTCTCCTCTGCTTGCCATTTTGCATGCTTCCTTCTTTGTTCCTCACGCCATGACTCTTCTTGGCGCTGCTCCTCCTCGCGCTTCCTTTTCAACTCCTCCTGGCGCTGCCGCTCGCGCTTCTCTTCCTCCAGTTTCCGCTGCCGCTCCTCCTCCTTTTTGCGCGCTTCTTGCTCGATTCTGTTTTGAAGTTGTTTTGACATGGAGTCAAGAAGGCCCTTACGGGCTTCCAGGTTGGCAATGTCTTTGGCAAGCTTTTCTGTTGCAAGTCTAAGCGCGCTGCCCTGGAGAGCATCATCGTTGCTCACACTTTCTGTGGGAGATGTGCGCGGCTGCGGCTTGCCGCGGGTAGCCGCTTTCGAGCCGCGCCTCCAGTTGTTGAGCTCATTGCGCACATGGTAAGGTAGTCCAGATGCAAAATCAGCGAACGATGACCCTCTCCGGTAAGTTTGATGATTTGCAGCTGAAGTGTCGAATGGCTCGCTCAGCAGAGCAGGGTTTGCATAGCCAGCAAGTAGCACGACTTCGTGCTTCACAGCAAAATTGTAAGCCTTGGTGCCGTGCTTCACCCCATGTCGATTACAACCCTTTGCGTCGGACACATCAATGATCTCTCCGTTGAAACTTTGCAAATCGATCTCTACAATCTGGTGCTTGGAATCGTTGCCGAAGGCCTCCGCGTAGTAGAGAGCCACTTCGGGGGACAGAGTCGCGTGCAAGAACTGGTTTGCCACTGACCCCTCCTCCAAAGCTTGGACGATGCTTCCTTGGCACGCAAATAGTCAGACTAAGCGCTTCCCTGGTTGGACTGTTTAGGATTTAGGTGATTGGCAGTGCAATTCATACTACGTCATCTGGAGCCCCCTACACCCTGGCTACAAAGACCTTTAAACCCTTGACCTTCTAGACCCAAACCCCAAACTCTAAACCCACCTGCACCAGGTCAGCTTAGCCTACGATTTTGAGCGGCGGGGCCCGCACACCTCAAGCTTAACCCGCGCCTAGGGACCCTGGGGATTTGTAGAGGTTGCAGGGAGATTCTGACGACTGCTTCAGGATTGTAAATGGACTACTTTTGCAAAACTCCAATCTGAGGCCCAGAGGTATTGCCAGCCTGACAAAAGGCAAACTTAGAAGACCTAACCTGAGGAAGGGCTTTGGAATGCATCAGTACTTCTCGAGATTGTGGCCGACTGGGACAGCCTTTGACAAACATATATATATATGCCCAATACAAAGCTAGTTTCCATCTCATTTTCATTTTTCCTCTACCATCTGATGCCCCATAATCCCCCACCCCTTAGTAAAACCTGAAGCTTAAACCCGCATAAACTCTAACCCCCAAACCCTAAACCTCAAACCGCCCTAAACTCCAAACCCCAAAACCCTAAACTCTAAACCCTAAACCCTAAACTCTAAACCCTAAACTCTAAACCCCAAACCCTAAACTCTAAACCCTAAACCCTGAACTCCAAACCCTAAACTCTAAACCCTAAACCCTGAACCCCCAACCCTAAACTCTAAACCCTAAACCCTGAACCCCAAAACCCTAAACTCTACGCCCCGATTACCAATCTTGTCAGGCAACTGTCTGCTTTAGGATCACATGCCCGGAGTCCGCCAAGAATGTCCTGCATGTTGGGTTTAGGGTTTAGGGTTTAGGGGTTTTCGGCTTTAGGGTTTAGGGGTTTAGGGTTTAAGGTTGAGGCTTTAAGGTTTGGGTCTTAGGACTTGGAGTGTTAACAGATTACAGGCTCCGATTCCTTGGGCTTCCATACCTCCCTAACTCCTGAACCCAAAAAATGGGATTAGGGTTTAGGGATTATAAGCTCAAGGCGGTTGAGTCTCCACAAGGTGAAGCCTTTCTCGGGTTTTGGGGTTTAGGGCTAAGATTCCTGGATTCTCAAGCTTTGACCTCGCAAGACAAAGCAAGCAAGGAGAGCACCAGTGGCATCTCTCTCAGACACCGAGGATACCTACTCAAGACTTCTAACAAGTGCGAAACACGATGGATGTACCCCTGCTGATTTCAGCCCTGCCTGGAAGTTCTAGGGCGGGGTCCTGGATGGAGGCCATTTCAGACCCCAAGTATACGATAATTCCTCGGGTACTAGATATATAGGATGGTGAAAGATTTCCTCCTAAAG
This sequence comes from Symbiodinium pilosum, assembly GCA_905231905.1. Classification (NCBI taxonomy): domain Eukaryota; class Dinophyceae; order Suessiales; family Symbiodiniaceae; genus Symbiodinium; species Symbiodinium pilosum. The sequence continues at coordinate 104,491 of CAJNIZ010046371.1, read as the reverse complement.
TGTATACACATGGTGCCGGCGTTCCTCCCTTGATGGTACATGATTGCTTGTTGAAGGCCTTCTGGTTCGGCACTCTTAGCACCATGACGGCTGCGAGTGGATCTGGGTGTATGTCAAATCTTAAATGAGTTCTCTTGATGGATTTGAGGCTTAAGGGCCTAAGGGTTTTTCCCGGGCTTAGGGTTTAAGATTTTGGGTTTGGTGGTGCAGGGTATTCCTTTTTGGTTCAGGGTGTCGGGCTCTTGATAGCCCTTGCGGCGGATTAATTAGTCAGCATTGTATGAACCACCAAAACAGGCCAATGATTTTGAGAACCCACCCATGCGGGTCGAAATCTGATGGTACATGCCCGGAAGCCGAAAGGTCGAACACAAGATACATGGTTTATGAAAACCAACAGTGTCTTCAAAGAGTCCCTCACAAAAAAATGCCGAAAAATGGAAATTCCTCGAAACAATGGATCCCTTCGATCTCGGTAGTTTCGGAAAAGAAGACTATGGTTATTCAGTATCCCTGGAGCTCTCAGTGCCGTGCGCCTGGTGGATTTCACACTTTGACTACGAGTGGTCATGCCAAAGCCACCCCGTGCACCAGCCTAATTTGAAAAAAGGGAAGCAATTCTAGTAATGGTACTAGTAGTAATACTAATAGTAATCGTAATAATAACAATAACCATACTAGTAACATTAGAAATAAGAATCAGAATAGTAGGACCCTAGAAATTGTAGTAGTAATTAATCGTAATAATAACAATAACCATACTAGTAACATTAATGATAATAATCATACTAATAGGGCCAGGCAGTGTGTCCTCGTCCTGGCGCAAGGCTCGGTATACGAAGCGCGGCACGCTGCTTCCGAAGCCCACATCCCCCTTGGCTTAGGGCTTGGGGTTTGGCTATATAGCCCCAGGGCTCCAAGTTACCTAAATAGTAGGTTACTGGGTTGTGTAACTATATGGTATATAGAACCCAGTTCCCATTATTTAGGTAACTGGAGCCCTAGGGTAGGATTGAGCCTCTAGTGCTTCACACGTTCACCCGCAGCCGCAGTTGAAGATGGCAAGAGGCTGCGTAGGAAACGGGCTTGCTGCTCAACATCCCTAAACCCTAAACCCTAAACCCTAAATGCTTCACTTCTGTAGTTCTGGCTTGGGGCTTCTGAACTCAGAATCCTTTGTCAGGCTCGCAGCATGTCCTGAGCGCTGAAACCTAAACACAGCAACCAAACTCTAAACCCTACTGAAGGTTCTTAGAACTCAGGCCTGAACCCGGAAGCATCACCCTAAACCATATGCCCCACAGCAGGTCCAGGGATTCAATGTGGGATGTGAAGCCCTACTCCCTACACCCTAAGCCCCAAACCCTAAAGCCTAAAGCGGGCACCCGATCAGTGTACGTCCAAGGCTCAGAGTAGGTTCCATAGTACTCGCCCCAACGCCATGAGGAGCAAAAGGCCGGCAGCGACTTCGGGCACTCGAAGATAAGAACCCTAAACCCTTAGCGCGTTTTCCTATTTAGTTGGCGATTGTCTTGGAGTCCATGTATCTGGAGCACATTATCTGCTGGTGTCAAATGGGTTCGCATGTTGGGCAACTGGAACTGTCTAAGAGATAAGCGCTTAGATGTAGTGACTGCCTCATACTTACACATTCTCTTCCCGTATTATGATTTATGCTTTTATCCTCTGAGCCATGAGCCATGACATGCACCAGTATTTTGCACCAGTCTTGCTGCTATTGTGTCAGGTCACCATGTCTTCCACGCTTGAGGAGTGGAAGATGGTTGCAGACATGCCGTTCGACCTCCAAGTGCTGAAGGTACCTTTGCAAAGATTGGAAGCAAAAAATATGGTAGCCAAGAACGATAGCTACATCAGGTTTTACGGTGCTAGATTTCAAGACATGACCCACACGCTGGCAACAAGAATTCGAAAACGCTCCGTGCAAACATGCAAGCTGAGATGTTTCACAACCCTTAGCCTACCTTCTTGGCATCCTGAGGTAATGAAGGCTATCGCATAAGGTTCCGTTCAGAGGTCAGGATTCAGGAGTTCCAAGTCTAGGGAAACTCTATCCCCCGGGAATCCGCAGAAACTACCAAGCGGACTGTTGGTCATGAGATTGCAACGCCATTCGAACTATGATGTGTCTTGTCCTGCCGACTCACGTGTAAGGAGCTTGCAAGTTCTGTCAACATGCAGCACCGAAAGGCATAAATAGCACAAGCGCACACTAGAACAATTGTCAAGTATAGCACTCGAAAAAGAGTTTCACACAACTGCCATGGTCCTGACATGTTGGCGGCATGTCATAGGACTGATCTAGAGATTTCCCAGCAAGTTAACTAAGACTTTAGAGCTCCGACTACTTACTGTGTTGGAGCCCAAAGTATGATGAACATCATGTCGAAAGTTAGAAGTATGGGCCCCTACCCCCTTCACTCTGGGACCCTTATATGCCTACTAGAATGTTATACCATAGATGTACCCTTAAGGGTCCCTGGAATCCCCCCAAAAGGCCGAAGGGCCAATACTAGGGGCCATACTTCTAACCTTAGATCATCCCACCATCGTTTCTAAAACCAGGCTTCTTAGCACTCATCCGTCAAAAGCCACCCAAAAACACCTCCCATTCTTTAGGCCCATCTGCATCTGCTCTGGGCCCACAGCCAGGGAAAGCGCTAGTGGAGCCACCACAAACTCAATGAAGCCGATCTGGCTTGGGCTCAAGGTCCAGCGGCTTTTCGGTTTAGGATTTATGGTTTAGGGTTTAGGATTTAGGGTTTAGGGTTTGGGGTTTAGGGTTTAGGTTTTTTTTTGCATCCCTTCACACCTTTTTATCCAGTGCAAGCCTCAGATTGGCCAGGGAAGGGGTTTAGGGTTTAGGATTTGTAATCCCCTAAATAGAGAGAATATGGGGTATATGGGCATCTTACTTTAATATACCCAAAGCCATATTCTATCTACTTACGGGGGACCGTAGGGTTTAGGGCTTAGAGAAGAATAAGAACGACGCTGTGGGAACGTATCGAGGTCCCGTTGCTGCACAAAACCCTACATGACCCGAAATGTGCTGTAGCGCCATTGCTCTCAGGGTTTAGGTATGTCGGAGCATGCATCACAATACACAGGTGTATCATACGCTCCCTGAACAGAAGCTGGCCTACTCCGGGGTCACCCTTTTTGGTGGTTGAATGACGTTAGCCTTTAACTCGCCAGCCCGTAAACACCAATCCCTAAAATACGACAACCAGTGGAAGAATAGAAATATTACCCTCGACCAGGACCCTCCTTGTAACCTTAATTGGGGATATATGGTCCCTAATAGTGGGTACTTAGGCCCTAATAGAGGGTAGGAGGAGGGTCTAGGTATTTGGGAACTATGGTTTCTGCCTCGGCTTTGTGTCTGAGTTGGGCAGTGGATTTAGACCTTTGAGGCTCAGGGTTCAACGAGCAACGCTTCGGGAAGAATGACGAGGATCAAACAACTTAGAGCTTAGTGCGGACAGAGCGTTCCGGACTGTAGCTGCAGCAAATCTTGAAACCAATTGTGTGCTCTAGAATGTTGGTTAGGATGCTTATAAATATGAAAATGAAAGCCAGGCAGCCAAACAAAGTTTGGTAACGAGGGCCTTCATGGGGTGGTTTCCAGGCGAGGCAGGAAACCTCAGGGTGCCCTCGCAGCTAAGGGCTTCGGCAATATGATTTAGGCAGAACAAATGAATCTAGCTTACTTTGATCCGTTGGGGACTGAAGAAAGGCGATGGGGACCACTCTGGGGAGTAGAAAAGGTTCTACCGGCCCTCCATTCCCCACTCACTATGGGTTTAGGGTTTAAGGTTTAGGGTGTAAGGCAAGCTAACTGCAGGTCCGTTACAAGTGAAATCTGAACAGCGCACATCCCAGAGTGAGGTGTGCCAGAGCAATAGCCTGCAAAAAGTTCAGAACTTTTAGAAACCTCAGCTTCCTGGTGCTTGAGGGGAGTGGGATCCCTATCACAATCTCTATACAACCCGTTGCATTACACCTAAATTCCATGGAAAAAACCACGTCAGTCCATACTTCTACACTTCCTAATCTCCAAAATCCAAGCCAAACAATGCACGCCTGATCTTCTGAAAGGAGGCAGAGATGTTTCCTTCTTCTTTCTTAACAAATTTTACTTTGAAAGCAGAGCGCGCTGACCCCTAACTAGTTGACTCCCGGTACTTACTAGGACCGGGAGGACTGGGTAACTCGGGGTTTGGGGTTTAGGGCTTACTTCCCCTCATACCTCTTTCCCTCATTCCCTGCAAAGCACCGCATAGTTGAACCGTACTCATACGTCAAACCCTGAGGGCTTTAACTCAGAGACTACCCGATACACAAAAAACACATAATCCTTATCTGGAACATAATATAGTGGGGTTATCTTAGGGTTATATTGGGGGCCTATTAGGGCAGCAACCCGCATTGGTTGAGGATGCCTGCGACAGAGGCATGTTTACGGTCTCGCGGTCGTTCAGCGGGCCGATGGGAATGCCCAAGGCCTGGTTTGTGTTTAAGCTACAACGCTTAACCCCATACTCTAAACCCCATACCCTTAACCACAAGCCCTAAACTCCAAACCCTATACCCTCAACCATGAAGCCTAAACTTTAAGGGTAACATGCAGGAGGTTCAAGCTGCTTCCTTTGTTAACCCTGCAAACGAAAAGCTGTTGGAGAGCATAGTCTAATGCAGTGATAAAGGTTAGCTTCGACGCTATTCTTCTTGGCGATCGTTTAGATGGTAAGACTCATGCTCTCATCTTGCGTTTGCAGCATGAAGGTCTTGCGCTGGGGGTCAAAACTGCTAGAAGTGCAGTCGATCTGGGACATTGATTTGTTACCCACCTTGCTCAATGGGCTAGGAGAGCTGTCTACATGACCTCTAGCTGCCAAGATCGAGACTTTGGTGCTTTTACCATATTGTGACAGGGTGGGTGGGCCGCAGGGATCTGTAGGGCAAGCTAGAGTGAGGAAGCACAGGTAGAAGTAGGAGATATTACCTTTGAAATCTGCGGCCTGGAGCATCTTCATGTCTTGAGGCCTTTGGCTTTGGTCTGGGTGCCAACCGGAATCTAGGGTCTGCTTTGCGTCTTTACAGCACAGGCCTACCTAAGCAACGGCTCAGCAAGATAGATCTTCTTTAGCTAGCACGAAAAAACGCATCAAAATTAAGGGTACCATTTTGGGGGGACCCAATAATAAGGATTACAGTATTTTGGGATCCATATTGGGGTCCCCCTGTTTATAGAAACTACCATACAAGAAACTTGGGACCCAATAATAAGGATTATGGTGTTTTGGGGTCCATATTGGCGTCCCCCTATTTATGAAAATTACCATACATGTAATTACTGCAAAAGGCGCCAAGGATTCCTAGCGAGGATCCAGGCAGCTGGGCGGACATTTTCACGAAAACCTCATAGCCTTATACCCTGAGGATCCAAGTATTGATGATCATATCATATACTTGCCCAAAGACTGTGCTATGATGGCTACTACCTCAGCCACAGGTACCTAATTGTTGGGTACTTGGACCCTTAAGGATAGTGTGCTGGCATTGACGAAGGCTGGCCATCTTCCGATCCTAAGCAGGTAGTCGCGAAACAAGATCCAGATTCATGGGCAGAATATGAAAGCTTGAACCCCAGGGTTTAGGGCAGATCAGGGTTTAGGGTTTAAGGGTCAAAATCCTGAAGCCTAAGCTATCCTAATCCTGCAGATGCTCACGAGAATGATTGACCAAAAGCTGCTCAACAAGATACGCGATTTGTTTAAGGGTCATCAGCTAGTCACTCTCTGAGCATCTACCATTCCCACCATCCTTACCCTTCTGAGCACAAAATAGGTTTAGGGTTTAGGCCCAACAACTTGTCACAGTCACACAAACAATGCGTCTAGGCCATGAGCCCCGAAATCCGAAACCCTTCGCCGGCCTTCTCCTCATCACCCTGCAAGGCAAACTCCTCGAGAACCAACGTCGCCCACTGTTCCGCAATCGGGAACGGCCTATAGCAAAAGGTTCGAGTGTGTGGATTATTCTGCTACTACGGTGGATACTCAAAATCCTGCATGACCCTAAGTACATTATATGTTGCGAATAATGGGACTTGTGTATATTAAGGTCATGCGGGATTTTAAGTATCAACAGTAGGGACCCTTCGCCAAACGAAAAGAGTCTTTGTTGGGTTTTGTGGTATGCAAGGTCAGTTCCTTGTGGCAAGAGAAAAGTTTAGGCTTTGGAATCCAATTTTCACCCACTCTAGCATGACTGCACCAGATGTGCCACATATCAGGAGATGAAAGGGTCTCTGGTGACTTTCCTACCAGGCCTCATGCTAAGGCTTCTGCAATTGATGAGGGCAGTGGGTCTATAGGATGTCAACTGTTCTCGAAGTCATGGCCCCTCAGTCGGACGAATTTCGGTAACTACCCGTACCGCGTTTTGATGCAATCACCATAACTTGCATCTGCATATCCACTTAATAAGTCACTCCAATTTACGTGATGATCAACAATTTTATGACCGCAATACACTAAACCATAATTTACAGTTCCTTTCAAATACCGTATTGATCTTTTTATATTTGCAAAATAGTGTTCTGTTGGTTCTTTTAATCCTGCCGTTTGCTCCCTTCCTCAGCTTGAACCACCTTGAGCTACGTTGCTTGGGGTTGAGGGTCTTTGTTAGGAAGGAATTAAGCCCCTAAACCCTAAACCCTAGACCCTAAACCCTAAACGTGATAAGGACTGCGAACCTTGCGCCTGTAGAACAATCTGAGCCCCAGACTTCATGGGGTTCGAGATGTCACTGAAGTGGAGCAAGACGGTCCTTCAGCGGAAAACTGAGAGTTGCCATACCATTTTGCGTGCTCTTTTCCATTTGATTCTCCATTCTTGGGATAATATCCCAACAGACCCTATAGAACCAATCGGCTAAACGCCTAGTATCCCCCTGAAAAACCCCCATTGTACTCCCCTATATTTGCCCCCAAATAACACCCGTTTTAAGGAGTTTGGACTCTACCTCATATAACCCCAGACTACAGCGGAGATCTTTCCAGCTCGCTTTTTTAGCATTCTTAGCTCTGCCTGTCTTTGTTACACCAAGGTTGAGCCTTAAGCCTGACAAAAACTCTGAGCCCAAAGCCCTAAGCCCTATATATCCCAAGCCCTACATCCTAAACTCTGAACCCTACACCCTAAATCCTAAACCCTAAGCTCTAAGCCCTTACCGTCCTCAGGCTCTTTTTGACATCCGGCGTTTTGAAATACTCGAGCAGCTCGTTTGGAGGAAACTCGTCCATGGTCATGTACCTTGAGCTGTCTCTAGATTGTGTTTTTGGATGTAGAATTTTGAGATATGCTCGTGTGTGCAAGAATTTTTGGGGACAGTTTTAGGGTGAGGGTATGAGGATTTCGGGTGTAGGGATTGGAGTTTCGTATTCAGTTTAGGGGTTTGCTGGATCATAGGGCGCATAGGGCTACCGTAGCTTCAGCTTGCTGACTGAGGGTTTCTGCACTTCTTGGGCCCTTTGGGTGGAGGGGCCTGACTTAGAATGGGTCTGGCCGAGTATGGGGGGGGGAGATTCTACAAAAAACAACAAAGAAGCTTTGAACGACTGACGTTGGAACATTTAAGCGTCTAGGTGACTCCTTATATGTATGCAATACAAACCAGACTTTGAGTGAGGTGGGCATGAAGTCCTGTAAGATTGTGGTGCAATGATTTACCCAAAGAAACAGCATTGAAGATCATATGGCGAGCATGTAAGAGAATGCATTGTGTGGCCATGTCTATCTCAAAGTTGTTGCCGATACTTCCAGGGTGGCTCCTGCTTGCTTACACTTTAGGAAAGTCAAGATAGATGGGGACCTCAATGTGGGCATTTCAGGACAAATTAAATCAAAGTAGCAGATTTGAGAGTTCGTGTTCACAGAACCCTCAACCCTGAACCCTCAACCAATGTGAGTTCCTGCGATTCGGTATGCCGTCTCGTGAGCCGCTGATGACTTGCATGGCACAAAAGGAGTGACTGTTTGGGGGTTCAGGGCAATTAAAACTAAATTTCAAGCCCCCGAAGTCTTGTATGGTTGAGTCCCCTTAAGTAGATAGAATATGGCTTTGGGTATGTTATAATGAGATCCCCAAATACCCCATATTCTATCTTCTTAAGGGGGACGATATAATCAGCTTAGAAGTGCAAGTATAGCTGGGCTCGAATTATTCTGATCCTCCACGTAGAGCTACAGCGACTGAGGAAACCCTCTCCAAATACTGCACGACACCGATGCTTCCGTTGAATTGTCCAGCTGATTTCACATTCGATTCGTCTAAACTGTCTACAGTTCTCCATTGCCCTTTCCTTGCTGCAGATAGTCAGATAGTCTTACTCTCAACATTGCGCTGAGCGCGTGGCATCTCATCAGCAGTGTCGAAGAGCTCCGCATTCACACCATACATGGACTCAAACTCCTGCAGCTGAGCTACAAGCGAGGCTGCCTGTAAGTACCCGATTTGTGCTAGAGGCTTTCAAAAGCACATGCGGCCGAAACAGACTTCCTTTCAGAACCAGCGCTCACCGAAACAAATGCGCTTTCCCCGGATGGCTGTGGTCGCGGGGACGTTCCATGTTTAATTTGGGGGGAGGTTTAGAGTTTATAGGCTAAAAGGTTTTGGGTTTTGGGATGTTCCATGTTTAATTTGGGGGGAGGTTTAGAGTTTATAGGCTAAAAGGTTTTGGGTTTTGGGCTTGGTTGTATGCACGCATTTCTTTGAGGCCTTCCCTCATTTCAACTCTCCACCAGGCTCTAGGGTAAGGTTACAGCTCCGGTCAAAGTTTGTTTGGCGCCTAGGGTTTCAGGTGCTTGGAACCCACGAGGCCCACAAGCATAAACTGTTTAGATTTGATGCTTAGGTAAGCGGATCTAGTCAGTACCAGGACGATTATAACTGCTCAGAGCATCTCAAAACTGTTGTTGTCATGAAGTTCTCAAAGTGTGGGAAGCGACTTTCATCCAATCATGAGACTCGGATCGGAGACCGACCGCTGAAACCACACGGTGTAGGTGTAGGGTTTCGGGTTCAGGGTCTATGGGGATGCACCCAACCTGCTGCAATCTCCTTGGATCTTTCTGTAACGGCCGCGGATCCCACGGGGTCTAAACTAGGGCTTCACGAAATCCACCCTAAACCCTGAACCCTACACCCTAAACCCCAAACCCTAAACCCTTAACCCTACACCATGCCCCTAAACCCTGAACCCTCAACTCCAAAGAAGGGCGAAGCTTCCCAACTCCTCCTTCAGATGCAAGTCTGTGTAATGTAGACCCATAATTAATATAGGGGTAATAGAGTAAGGGTTTAGGGTTTAGGGTAATATAATGAGATAGGGGGAATATAGTAATATAGGCATAATGGAAAAGAAAATGGAAACTCTAAGAACTGTAGTTTTGCAAAACATCTTCTAGCATGCGTGGAAGATCCCGAATACTTCAAAGGCCACTCTATCTTAGACAAAGAGACTGCAGAAGCTGATCACATATCCCTTCCTTCTGTGGATCATTAAATGCCAGCAAGACATTAGCATTCAAGCATACCAGATTTCGCACCGTTCAAAGTACTGCTGGTCATGCATAAACTGAAAGTCTCTCAACGTGGCCCCCTGAAGCTAAGACTCCAAGACTAAGCCGTTTACGACCTCTGTATATCATATTCCCATCTCATCCCTACACACAGCGGGGTATGACCCCTTTCTCTCTTACATAACTTGCATATGAGCTGCAGACAATATTACTGATGTAGCAGGTGGACACTGAGGCCTGTGAGGTGAATGGCATAGGCCTCATTCGACCAAGCGCTACGCTCCACTCCAAGCATTCCCATGATAACACTGATATTGACAGTAGCTCATATGAGCTGTAGTCTAAACTCCTAGCATCCCCCTTAAATACCTCCATGATGCTCCCCTATGTAATCCCCCATATAACCCGCCTTAAGGAGTTTAGATCTTAAACCCCAAACCCTATATAATTCCCGACATAATCCCCTATATAACCCCCTTTACGGAGTTCAGACTATAGCTCATATAGATGCCCTGAAGCCCTCCGCCGACCTTCACCATGCTGGTGTGTTGCTGGCAAAATGATGGGATGTTCAAGGGGGGGGGGTTAGGGTCCAGGGTTTAGTATGTGGATGGGCCCAGGGGCAAGAATGTAAGTTTGAACATGAGACACAAGCTTGTCGGCCCGAATTGAACGGTGTAAGGTTTTGTTGCATGAACCTTCTTTCGCACTTCACACCCAGTATGACAACAAAAACGGCTCGCGTCTCACATAAACACATCTACAGCGGTTTGAATATGGGTCATTCTCGAAACTATGGGCCCCTTTTAATTAGGTTGTAGATTATATTTTGGCACCTAGTATCTAGGGGTACCAAAATGGGACCCTACTTTTTGGCACTACTCATATAGGGTTGGGGATCAAGGATTCAGCTTACACTTTTCTGTGCGGGATGCAGCGGTTAGGGTGTGGGCTTCTCCGCTGGGGGCTGCGAAAATCGCAGCTGGACCGAAACACCTACTTCGGGTTTAGGGTTCAGGGTACTTGGAGGGTCAGGGGGACTTAGTAAGTAGGTTAACAATGGGGATATTTAGGGTTACTATATGGGTTATAGCTACTTACTGAGTCCCCCTGAGCCTCCGAGTAGGACTTCTTTCGGTTCTACCCTGACCTTGAACCCCAAGCCACCAAAACCCTACACACTGAACCCTAAAGCCCACGAAAGCCCTGAACCCTAAAACAAACTAAAACCTTGAACCGTTCACAACTTGAACCCTCAAACAAACCAAACCCTTGAACCCTAAACCCGAAACCCTGAACCCTAAAATCTAAATCATGAGCACAGGATCGGGGGGGGGGCTCTGGGCTGCAGCGCCACATGCATGCCTCCAGGTCCAACAGCCCCATCAACCCCCGAAACCATGCTCAGCCCCGAAACCCCGCAGATGGGGTTCCAAAGATTAGGGGTACCTTTTGGATGGAAAGTTTTTATGGCGGGGTCTATATTGGGGTCCCATATTTTGGGAAACTGCCATTTAAGGTTGTAAGGGCCTAGGGAACTGAAGTTCAACGCAGAACCCTTGCCCTTCAGGCTTCGCCCCTCTGCCCTCAACCATAACATGCCGGCAGAACTGCAAAGTCAGTCGCGAGGATGGCGTCAACAATGACATGCCGTATGTGATTGTAGACGGGCTGGCAGGTGCTCCAGATTATGGGTTGCGGCAACAGGGTTTAGGGTTTAGGGTTTAGGGTTTGCGGCAACAGGCTTTCTCCTGGTACTAGACCGGTACAAAGGATGGAGTCCTGCTATATACTTGTCTTGCACTATAAGCGATGGTAGCGTTCCTTGTACACCCTGCGCTGTGTACTGAGCAGAAGTTCCGGCAGTTGAGGACTTCGTGCGGAGCCTCAAACACTTAGCATAAGGCTGAGAGGCACTGTATACTGAAATTGCAGATGGATGGGAAAGATGTTGGTCATTATTCGAGCTTTCACCTTGTACTTTATTCCCTATACAACATGCAAGCCGCAGTCTCGGGTGAAGTGGCAGTGAGGTCATGTTCGGTCATCATATTTTAAATTGGAGACTTTGGTATCTGTATATAGGGGCGCGTACTTCAAAAAAGGAACTCCACCACAGGGACCTGTAAAGAATTGAGGGAAATCTCAAGAAATACATGGGCTTTTGAGCTATTTTCATCAAGGACGGAGGCTCTCAAATTCACCATACTTGCCCGGCTCTCCCCTACGCTGACATAGATGCTGAGAAAGGAGCCATTTGTAGACAGCCATTCTTTGCATTTTTTGGGCGGGGAGCCCGCAGAGGAGGAAAGGGCACGCTGTCAGACTTGAATTACATTCCAATCCGGGTGACACATGTTTTGAAGGATCTGCTACCTGTTTTTTTTTTACAGTGAGTCCCGAATTTGGATGGCACATGCACTTGCAGACACATATGACCTACAGTCTAAACTGCTGGCATCGCGCCTGGTAACCCTTTAATACTGCCGTCTGCAATCCCCTATATACCCCCCTTTAAGGATTTTA
>CAJNIZ010046371.1:68600-92254 GCA_905231905.1 Symbiodinium pilosum | reverse complement strand
ACCCTAACCTCTAAATCCCAAACCCTAAACCCTGAGCCCAAAACCCAGGACCCTAAACCCTAAACCCTAAACCCTGGACCCTAAACCCTAAGCCTCAAGCAGCCTCACTGAGCTCCGAGAAGATGTTCATCTTTTCCTTCCCGACGCGGCACATTTTCAGTTTTTTGCCGTGCTTCTGTTATAGTCCACCTTAAGGGGTTTAGGGTTTGTGGTTCAGGGTTCAGGGTTTAGGGTTTATAGTCGATAGAATATGGGGTATATGGGGATCTTATTATAATATACCCAAAGCCATATTCTATCTACTTAAGGGGGTTAGCTGCAGTTAGAAGCCCACAGACAAGCTCGAAAATCTGCCCTGTGAGGTCTGTCTGTCAACCCTTTGTTCCAGAAGACCACTTACCCAGCCGTGTGTTTAGGGTTTGCGGTTGAGGGTTTCTTGACGCGAAATCCAACACAAAACATCGTCAATATTTCAGGGGTTGAGGTCCAGCATGCAACGGCACCTCTAGACATCTACATCCTCCCTGACTACTGCATGAGCCTGATTAGCGGGAAACCCTGTAGGAGAAGGGGGGGTCGCTAGCTTATCCATCATTGAAGCGAAGCCTTGCAACAGACCACACGCATAACTTCCACTGACACCCAGGGGTATCTACCGACAATAATGAAGTATGGGGAGGGGGTCCTTACCAGGATGATATGGGAGCTTACTATGAAACTGCCGTTTTACTAGACATCACCCATGCACTCCACACCTGCCATAAACTGACAGAAGCAAGCAAAAAGTAAGCCTCCAAGTCTATGTTCTAAACACCTCCAGACCCGAACTGCACGGAACTGCACACCTTACTTGGAGGGTCAAAGGGACTTACTAAGTAGGTTCATAATGGGGATATCTAGGGTTACTGTTTGGGTTGTTGGGTCCAAGTAAACCCCCTACTAAAAGCTGAATCCCCAAACCTCAAAATTTAATCCTCAGTTCTGAAGCCCCTAACCCTAATCCCGCAGCCCCTACACCCTTGAACCCCTTTTACCCTAAAACCTCATGAAACTCCTGGGAAAGAATCTGGAACAGCAGGCTACAGTGCATGTTCTCGAGGATGGCTATGTCCTCGAGCTTCGGGCTCTAGAGTCGTAAGGACTTTGGGTTGAGGATTTGATGCTTAGGGCTTCAGGGCTGAGGGTTTGGAGTTCAAGCTTCAGGCCTTTAGGGTTGAGGGTTTTCCTTTTTGGAACTCAAGATTTTTTGGGGTGTTAGGGCATTGGGTTTTGAATGTTCAGACCTCTACATTAGGTTGGGGGCATCACTCCTGCAAGCCTTTTGGGCCTGAGGCTGGGTTTAAGGTTTAGGGTTTTGCTCCAGTTGCTGTCATCGGTACCCACAGGCTTCTCTGCAGTTCCTTTCTGGTTTGGTCTGGTTTTTGTGGTCAGGGAGTATAATAGCATGCTACCCAAAAAGGAACTACACAAGAGGTTCTGGGTAGTATCAGAGCAGTACTTAAGTAGTGAAGGCTGAAATGCAGGAGGGTAAAACCGTGGAATGTAGGAGGATATTCAGAGATTTGAGCTGTGTTTGGGGCTTCTAAACCCCAATGCGTAAATCCCTAAGCCTAAACTTTAGGCTTAAGGAACCACAGCATTTACTGCCTCGTCAAGAAGTTGCGCCAGAGGCCATGTCTATGGTCCTGTAAGAACCTGTCTTGAAACGTGGCTTTACCTAAAACTCGGAAAATTCAAGTCCAGCTGCTCATTTCGAAGATAAAAGCAAAGACCCGCGTCAGACTTTCAGCAGCCCCCTACTGAATATTGTGCGGGCTTAGGTCAAAATGACCACGGAAAATTCTGCAACCCGCGTCAGGGTTTTGGACTAGGAGCGTAACACTGAAGCTCTCCGACCTAGGTCGCGCAACATATCACTGAAGGCTTCTGGACATAAATCTTCAGCACACAAAACCCTAACTGCCCTGACCCCCCATGGCTCAAACAACTGGGTTGCTTGTAAGGAACTTGCATTAAGTTACTATAGTAATAAGGCGACTCCATTATTTACAATATACCAATATTATAGTCACTGGACTTATCTAAACCCTCAAGCCTAAAACCGCTAAAGCCCTCAACTTCTACACTACCTTTCTACCCTACCCGGTAAACCCTGATTCCCTAACCAAACCCGAAACCCCGAACCTTGCCCCATACAGCACTAATCCCATGAGGCCCACGCGTTGTAGCGGATAGCAAGTTCGTGGCCGATCCTGTGGCTTACTGAGGTTACGGGTTAAGGGAGCGACATGGGATTCTGCACCCAGTGGGTGTGGAAGGTAGCAAAATCTGCTCGCCCGGTTACTGCCCGAAACTGGCTATACAAGTAGCATTTAACAGAATAACGGCCATAGACAGGTTAAGGGTTTACCCTGCCATCCACCTCTGCTCCTGCGATCTACACTCTGTATTGATGTGTGGGTGTTGAGTCTTGCCATAAGCCCTGATGCCTCAAACCCAGCCCCAAAGCTTGAACTTGAAATCTTTTTTCATAAAGTGTGAATGCTAAAGCCTAAAACACTGTTTAATCAGCTGTGAGTAATCTCTTTTGCTTCATAAAGAGCCTTCCGTCTTTTTATTATCATGAATGCGGGACTAACCATGTTGGTTGTGATGTATTGATGTTGCAAAAGTCCTGAGTCCCAGAGTTCAGAGTCAACAGGCATATTGTGGCTCTTCTTCCCATTACAATCTGGGGCTAAAGGTGAGGGTAGTGGTGTAGTCTTTTAGACAGGCATTGAGAGGTGGGGCCATGGATTTGTTTGAATTCTTGATCTATGGATATGAATTACGAATTGCAATTTCAAAGGCATGTTCCCTCCCGGATGTAATGTACTCATAGGGTTCTTTTCCCCCAAGTAGTTTTAGTATGGATTACATCCGGGTGGTGTGAGCTTTTGAAATATGGGTCAATCTAATTGGGGTGTGAGGTCTGTGGTGTAGAGTTAAGGGCCCAAGGTGTATGATAGTTGTTCCAGGTTTAGGTTCTGAATTCAAATTTGAATTCAGGGTTGCAGGGTTTGGGGCTCAAGTTTAGGATCCAAAGTTGAAGCTGCGGGTCTCAGACTAAGGGTGTAGGGAAATGTCGGCTACTCTGCAAAATTTGTTCACTTTTCCATCGGAACACACAAAGCGCACCCGGGTGCGGTATAGCGGGTGTGGTATGGGAAAGTACAGGAAAGCACAAAGCGCTCCTGGGTGCGGTATGGCGGGTGCGGTATGGGGAAACACAACGCGCACACGGGCGCGGCATGGGAAAACACATAGCGCACCTGGGTGCGGTATGGCGGGTGTGGTATGGGAAAGCATAGGACAACACAAAGTGCACCCGGATGCGGTATGGCGGGCGCGGTACGGAATAATATAGGAAAACACACAGCGCACCTGGATGCGGTATGGGAAAACAAAAAGCGCACCTGGGTGTGGTATAGGAAAAAGCACAAAGCGCACCCGGGTGCGGTATGGCGGGTGTGGTATGAGAGGGCATAGGAAAACACAAAGCGCACCCGGGTGCGAAATGGGAAAACACGAAGCGCACCCGGGTGCGGCATGGGAAAACACAACGCGAACCCTGGTGCGGTATAGCGGGTGTGGTATGGGAGGGTATAGGAAAACACAAAGCGCACCTGGGTGCGGTATGGGAAAACACAAAGCGGACCCGGGTGCGGTGTGGCGGGTGTGGTATGGGAGGGCATAGGAAAACACAAAGCGCACCAGGGTGCGGTATGGGAAAACACAAAGCGCACCCGGATGCGGTTTGGGAAGACACAAAGCGGACCCGGGTGCGGTATGGCCGTGGTATGGGAGAGTATAGGAAAACACAAAGCGCACCTGGACGCGGTATGGGAAAACACAAAGCGCGTGCGGTATGGCAGGCGCGGGTGTGGGAGATTATAGGACAACACAAAGCGCACCTGGGTGCGGTATGGCGCGTGCGGTATGGGAGGGTTCAATAAGGGCCTGGTTTTTCGTACAATACCAAAAAAACAGTCAGACACCTGCTCGAAAACCAATCTCTTCTTTCTTCTGATCCCTGCCATGAGCACCTGGGGTGTGCCTGGATGCCGAGGTACGGTTGTAGAGCGTACACTGTAGGGTTGGCATGGGCACTGCCCCTGCTCAGTATCAGTCTATTAGGGTTTAGGGTATGGTACCCCTCAGGGCTAGATACTCCTACATACATCATATTACACAGCTTATCCAACTGTTACTGAGCTACTGGTAGGTAAGAATCCAGGGTTTGAGGCTTATGAGACTCCAGAGTCAGCAGTCCTCCCTCAAGGTTTAGGGTTTAGGGTTTAGGGTTACCCGTTGCCCAGGACGGGGAGCTTCTTCTGCTTGGACACTGATAAGACAGTGATAAAACAAACCTCCGGAATGCCGCCAAGAGAACACCATCCCCGTGACTATAGAATTCCTGATACTTGTTGTGAGAAGACGTGAATAACCTAAACCTAAACCCTGCGCCTGGAATCTTAAACCTTGATCTCATCCCTAGACACCTCCGTACAACTGCAGTGTCCAGCCCGAACCCTGCACCCGCAAAAAGACACATATCCGGAAAAAAACAACCCTCAGAGGACTCGTCCGTGTAACACCTGACTCCCTGATCAGGAAGTCCCCCGAGTTCCGGGGCGCAGACTCCACCAAGAAGACGTTGCTGCGGCCACGATGTCCTGGACTTGCTGGTGGTTCCACTGGAGTCAGGAGTTAGTTTACCTAGCTTGGGGTTGTATAGAAGGTTGTTATCTGGGTGCCCTACATACTTACTTGGGGCCGTAATAATTTGACGAGAAACCCAAAAAGGCACCAGACAACGCCTGAGATACAGGAATAATACCGTAACATGTCAGAAAGATTTTTGCGTTGGAGTACAATGATGTCTCTTGTTAAGGGAAAATACCTAAACGTAAACCCGTAACCCTCTGGACCCTAATTTTCAGCCCTGGCGATTGCCCTACTTGGAGAGTCAGGGGGGCTCAGTAAGTAGGCGAATTACCCCTATACTCCATTCAGTAACCCTAGTTCTCCCCACTATCAACCTATTTACTCAGTCCCCCTAGCCCTAAGCCCTAAACCCTAACCTACTTACTAAGTCCCCTGACCCTAACCCCTAACCCTAATACCTAAAAGGTATTCACCATCTCAAACTGCGGCTCAAGCAGCCCATGTCGTGCGCTACGGCCGCGACCAGGAGGCCGAAACCTGGGAAGATGTTTATGTAGGGGAATAAAGGGGGTGGGAAAATTACATATGTGTATATATATATAGTCTATAGGTTTAGGATTTAAGGCTAATGTTTAGGTAGGGGCCTAAAACACTACCAAAATCACTTAAAGCTATCTGAGATACGTTGTACAACTGAGTACGCGAGGAAATCTAGAACCACAATATTGGAACGATTCAGGCCCCAACATTAGGATTTAGTGTTGGACCTTGGAGGGACATATTCCTGATAGATAGGGATAGGGATATGAGCCACAGTCTAAACACCTAGTATTCACCTAGAGTTTAGTGTTGAGCATTGCTTCTAGACGTAGGGAAGTGGCTCAGGTGTATGGCATGGTCTTAGCCACATTGCCCTAGGAAGAAAAAAGGCTCGGTCTGGTTCGTACCGACTGCCCCCTTTCTACATGAATATAAGGAATCCCATACCCCAAAAAAAAGTAGAGGGCTACCCCCAGCATTATCGCGTGAGGCAAGTACTAAACCCTAAACCCTGATCCTTAACATTGATCCAGTGGTTGGGGCTTGGGGTATTGGGTGGGTTTATGGCTTAGCGCTTGGGGCTTCGGGCTTGGAAGGGTTCAAGGTCGAGGGCCGGCCTGGAAAGCCTGGGGCTCATGGGGTGCGTGTAGGGTTTAGGGTTTAGGACGTAGGGTTTAGGTGGCATCCTCCCCAACCTTGATCGCTTCCTCTATTGTGTAAACCTGGCCCCCCCTCATGATAAATATGCTGTAGTCTGAAAGTCATCTGCCATTTCGGGCGAAAATCATTGAAAGAGTTGACAGGCTCCATCTGAACATACATTATGCAAGCCATTTTTGTACATCGGACTTCCTCTAAATGACCAACTGGTTCTACTTCACTAACTATTTGATTTGTCAACTCCCCTCTAAGCTCTGTCGTATAAGCTCTCTTGTACAAACACTTACGCAACAATAAAACCTAGCTAACAAGGGGAATCCGCAATTCAACTTAGACTTATTCTGTTAGAGTCTTATATATATATAGAGAGAGAGAGAGAGAGAGAGATGATTTCCGATATGAGATCACCAGTTCCCTAGTATGACTGTGATGATCAGGCTTTGGTTGATTCGGACCATTTTGAAGAGAGGCTCCCCTTTTAGAAGTGTTCATGAACTGGGTTGGTAAGCTCCTTATCCGTACTCCAAATAAGGCTGCTGTATACCACAAGACGGACCACCGTATGTCCCTGTAAAATGGAGTCCCCGGTTCACAGGAACACCAGTCTCTACGGCTCCTGGAATGCGTCACCCTAAGCTTTCACTCCGAAAGCCTTTAAACCCTAAAATCCTCAACCCTGAGCCTCTAAGGCGTGCATCCTAAACCCACGGCCTTCCTGCGATCCTGTCTTAAGCTCTGAAACCCTAAACCCTAAATCCTAAACCCGAGCCTCCAAACCTCAAGCCCTAAATCCGACACCTTCTGGGGGCCCTAAACCCTAAACCGTCGCAACGAAAGCATCATGACCCTTAGGTTGAGGCATTCGAGATGACCCAGGTACTGTTCCTTCAGGCTGCGGAATCATTATCGCGGATCCCTTCAGTAATATAGACCCATGATTAACGAACCAATAAACCCACTCTTTTTGAGGTCTTAATATTAGGATTCCTAGTATAACCCCTATTAGGGGGATAAAGGGGAAGGAGTTTATTTCTCACGGGTCTACATTATGGTGTAGGGTTTTGGGGGTGGGTTTACAGTTTAGGGAGGGTCTAGGGTTTAGGGTGGGTTTAGGGTTTGGAGTGTGGAGCTTGGGGCTCAGGGGCTTAGAGTAACTGGATTTGCCCTGGAATTCTTCAAGCTCGTGCATGAAAATCCTTAGGAACCCCATGAAAGCATGGGGATTTAGAGAAGCTTCTAGGGATCCCACTTAGCAGTTGTTGAGCAACTCTCCGTCAAGCTCGAGGATGCTATTCAACTAAGAAGCAGTCTAAAGAGACTTCTACACTATTCCAGGTGATGTCTTTTGGTGTTTATCTTTCACGTGTTCAATGCCTTAGTACATTGCACGTCTTTTGCTGAAAATATTGTCCGTTCAGTTTTGAAAGCCGGTCATGTGTTCCTCTTTTATGTTGGCTTCGGTCTTCCCTGTATCCACAGCATGCAAGTCGTGCACGCTGCTCATACAGAAATCATCCAAATGGAAGCTTGTTCCCTTGGGAGCACGAGACTGGACAATGCTGTAAGAAACCAGGTAAGAAAGGCAAGACTTACGCCGCCCTCAGACTCATGTAGAAATTACTTTTGGGAAACTCTCACCAACACTTCCGCCACAGAACAACCAAGATCTTGCTAGCTTGAAGCTGAACACTGGTTCCTGAAGGGGGTACCTGATGTTCCCTATATGCCTTGACATATGCTTACAATTAAAATAAAGGGTAGAACTATTGAAAGCATAAAGCGGCTGCATATTCCTCATATGGGTTGTCGTATAATAACTAGGTTGACTAACCATATCCAACAACGACCCAGAACAGCCATCGGGAACGGTCCGCTGCGATCAGGCTCATGATCCGATAGAGCGTGTATGTGGCATCCACCTTCGCAACTTGAAGGAATGCGGGAGTTCGGGGTAAAGCCTTGCCCTACACCCTATACGCTAAACCTTAAAAACCCAAAACCCTGGTGTCTAAGGGCTCTTCTTGGCCTTCACAGCCCTTTGGAAAGTCCGAAAAAACTAGGAACCCCTGGAAATACTAAACCCTAACTCCTGGATCAATCGGGGAAAATCCTATAATGTCTGCAAGACCAAACCCAGAGCAGGAATTGGGTAACAGGGCTTTGGGTGCAGGGCTGCGATTTTGAGATGTCAAAGCTCAGCTAAGGTGGGGTCGTCCCTTTTTTGGGGGTCCCGTGTAAATTCTGGTCTTTAGTTCCTCTAGTTCCTCAGATACCCAACTAAGGATCAACGTCTTGACCACCCCACCCCTATTTTGGGCAAAGCTCTGTAAGATGATGGCCACCTCTATACTGGTGCATGGGGATCACAGGAGTGTTGAGTGGCACTCCTACTTGCGGTAGAATGATCTACCTTCGCATTGCTGTTCCGTTTTCTGCACTACTGCGTCGAGGCTTTCGGGGTGGTGGTGGCAGAGACTGAAGGTTCACAGATTTAGGAGTCTAGGGTTTAGCGCCTTTTGATTAGGCAGAGCTTAGCGTAGGTTGAGGGCTTCGGATTGGGACTCTCATCTTCTGGCATTGGACTTGCGGCTTGAGGACCTACAGGTTTTGTGGCTAGAATTTGCCAGGTTAGGGGATAGCGCGCCCATGTTGTAACCCTATATATATATATATCCATTATGTACTAAGTCCCCCTGACCCTCCAAGTAAACCCTATCGACGAGCCAAGCAAGTATTCATTAGGTCCCCCCCTCCAGTAGTGATAAAATCACCATTGTCCCATATATTACTATTTCTGGGTCTGGCATCCACCTAAAGTATTCACTTGACATGGGCAATGGGGCCGAATTATACGCATTGCACTGATTCCAAAGCCTGAGAAGCAATTTTGGGATGATTGTTTAACCATGTTTAACCAGAAGCCACCATCTGAGGTCGTCCTAGGATTTAGGGTTTAAGGTTCAGGGTTTAAGGTTTAAGGGTTTGCTGGTTTAGGGCTTAGGCTGTCATAGCTTGCCTAGCGCCATGGCCAGTCAGAAGCCTGAAAGCTCATCCCCCTCAAACGAACCGGGAACCCAAATAAGCTACAGTTGAAACTCCTAGCAATCCCCGTAATTACCCTATAGTAGTCCCCTATATAATCTGCTTTCAGGAGTTTAGATTACAGCCCAAATAAGAGCGAGGGAAAAGGGGACAAGGGATTCACGGGGACTTTTGAAAGGGGGCTCTACAGACTCTGCGGGGTTCATGTCAGGATCACTCTTAAGGAATTCCAAGTATAAGGGGCCCCCTTTTGAAAATCCCTGTAGCATGGATTCTAATATATTGGGCTATATAATGAACCCGGACCCTAAACCCTAAACCCTCTTGTTTATGGAAGCACAAATACATAGGTGTAAGAACCAGAAGCGAGGGTTGTGCTAACCCTACTTCACTTGTCTAAACATCATATCTGCAGAATCTTCAATTCAAAGCACTGGGTTGCAAGGGATCTGAAATCAACAAGCCCTGCACGCATTGCATGACTCCGAATTTCTGTATCCTCCCCAAATGATCCTCCAGAGCCCTTGAGTTAACCTAACTCCTAGAGCCCCGAAGCCCTAAACCCTAAACCCTAAGCCCTAAGCCCTGAACGCCAAGCCCTGAACCTTAAACCTGAACCCTAAACCCTAAGACCCAAACCCTAAACCCAAAACCCCAAACCCTAAACCCTAATATCCCTACACCCTACAGCATAGCCCCTGTCTCGCTCTGAGGACCCCGGCAGCATGAAGCCATGTGTGGTAGGGAGCTAGCCTTGACGGGTGGTTTAGGGTTTAGGGATTAGGCTTTCGGGCTTAGGGTTTAAGGCTTAGGGTTTAAGGTTTAGGGATTTCTCAAGCGGGGGGGGCCTTTAGGACCCAAGGGATATATGGGGAGCATGCAAGGAAGACCAGGGGCCCTTGTCAGGAAGTATGTAGGGGGAGTTTTGAAAAACAACTTGGCGGCACACGCTTTAAGATGACAAGTCAGGGGTACGGCCCGTCGCCCGTAGTAATAATCACAAGCACAGTAGTGAGAAGCATAGCCAACCCTTATGCCTCCAAAGAAACATCGAACCCCAAAAAACCGAGGACCTTCATAGCAGGGCTAAGCACCTTGATCTTGAGGAGATAATGCAAGGATTAAGCAAATCCTGCATGATCTTAGTAAACGATACTAGAATATGAACAGACTTCTCAAGGTTTAGAGTGCTTAGGGTCACGCAGGATTTTTCGTATTCACGGCAACCATAACCTGTTCAGTAGGTCTACCTTGGTGACTTTGCCCACAAGCTACTTACTAGTTATTGTGAACATAGTTGGCAATAGCTACTTGTGGGTCATGTCTGCGCTCGCAAGGACCGAAACCTTCAACCCCAAATCACAGAAGCTGCCTGATCACGAATCCCCAAACTCTCCCCAACGGAAACCCAACCCTCTCTGCAAGAGCATGCAAGAGCGAAGAGCTTACCGAGAGCTTAGCCAGTCCTTGGCAAGCTGCACAAGCATTCGGGGCACTTGCCAAGCGCTCAACCAGCACTCCGATTTGCCGAGAGAGGAGGGGTGGGATTCTTGGGGCGTGGGCGGCGGCGTGTTGGTGATTCCGTGAGGCTGGGATTCCATGAAACTGGAAATCCGAAAACTTTCAAGCATCATAACAACTGAAACCCTAACCTCGACCCTCGCAAATGTGTTTTTTTGCGGTTGGCATGGGCTTTTGATGAGGGTTCGCATTGATGTAATGCATTGCAAGGTGTAGGAAAGCTGCTCAATTTGAGGCTTTTCTGGGCATTGGGAACTACAAACTTAGCGTCCTGAAAAACATCCCAACTACCCCAAAGCCTAACCCCTCAAGACGCCCCCTAAAAACCAAGCCCTGAACCCGAGGCCTTACTAAACAGTAAGTCCCAAACCAGCCTGAAACCTGAAACCTACAGATGGGCCATAGTCTGGTCTACACTCCTTGTATCCCCCTGATACTCCCCTATATAACCCCCTATACAGCCACCGCTAAGGAGTTTAGACTATAGCTCAGATGACCAAGATCCAGGCTTGCCGGAGTCATAACCACTCTGGCACTCCTCTAAGAAGTTTCCGCAACCTCGGAGTATTTGGGGTTATATTGGGGTCAAGAAGGGGTAATGGAAAAGAAAAGGGAAACTATTATAACGGGTTTAGGGTTTAGAGTTCAGGATTGACAGTCAAGAGTGTGTTTAGGGCTTTGGGCTTAAGGGATTAAAGCGCTGGGTTGAAATTTAAAACCTTAAACCCTAAACCCGGACCGTTTGGGGGTGTAGGCTTTCAGGCGTTTGGCGTCCATAACCTCCCTTGCCAGGAGGCCTTTTCGGGGGGTGGGCGCAGCCTCCAAATATTTTTGGAACCCCGGGGATGTGGCTAACATTTGCTTGATACCTATCAAGTCGTTCCTGCATTCCAAGGCGTTGTACTCGGCGTAGGCTCTAAGTACGGGAAGTGCAATTTCAGTATTCATCTCCAACCAATATCTTCGTGAGTGGCCACGTCTTTGCCCCTTAGTGTATTTGATTCTGTCATCTATACCGGGTGACAATACTACATGATGCCATGTGTCGTCTGACGGTGTAACCAAGGTTTTGGCTAGCTGAACAAGTTGCGCGGCGGTCAGGGTTTGTGACGGGGTGACCGGTTTGCCAGCTAGCTTGCACACCCTGTCTTTAGTGATTCTGGAATCATAAGAGGCCTTTATTCCCACACAGCGCCGCGAATGCTGGAAGTACCTGGCATCTATCGTCTTCAAGTGCTTGATTTCCAATGGAAGTGTATCTAGCCCGTAAAGCAACCTGGGGACGATAGTGGCCTGAAAAAATTGTAACCTTTGTTTTCCAGTTGAGTTTACTCCACCACTGGGGCTGTAGTTTCACATACATACAAAATTAGCCAATGCTTTTCTAGAATCTATGGCGCACTTGGTTGGTGAGGCCCAGTTGACTTGTGTGCCCAAAAATCTAACCTGTTCCGCCTGATTGACAATAGTTCCATCGACAAAACAGATGGATTCCTGCTCACTGGGGCCTTCCAAGATCTTCGTCTTAGTAAGATTAAGTTGCATGCCGTACAGTGAAGTTTCTACTTGTACATGTCCACGGAGCTGCTCCATTTGAGGCGGTGTAACCGAGGGGGATAAAATATCGTCCGCTTATTCCAGGTCATAAACTGGTTTACTTACCGACCATGTATTAGTAGGAATACCCGAGGCTAGTAACCCCTTATTGACATCAGGGCATAGCCATGATGAAGAGATGGGGGCTGAACGGACATCCTTGCCTCGGGGTAGCTGTAGCTTGTTCCCTGTTATGCCTCTGATTGAGTAGAGATCCGTAATAATGTCAATGTAATGGCGGTGTACTCCCAGGCGTTGTAGCGCAATGGACATGGCCTTATGGTCTACTTTGTCTAAGGCCATCTTCCAGTCTAAAAATAAAAGGCATAGCGGTGTACCCGTTCTGATTGAAAGGTCCAGTGCCCTACGTAAGATAAATAAAGGGTCCGATGTACTGCGTCTGGCCCCAAACCCGTATTGTGTAGTCCAGAGATGATCATCATGAGAAGCTAATAATGTCTGCCGTAGCATGGCTGCGTACAGCTTGTAAAAAGTATTGAGAAGGGAGATGGGTCTGTAATTAGCGGGGTCCGAATCTGAGCCTTTGCCCTTGTAGATACTTGCGGTGAATGCTTCATTTCCGGGAGTCGGGGGCTCGCTTTTCACCAAAGCAGCGGTTTAGCAGGCGTGGTAGCTGTCTCTGACTCCAATAGTCAAGATCTTCAAGGCCACGGTGGTTTCAAGAGCCTGCTGCCGTTCCTGAAGAACCTGCAGCATTCTCTCGGCTTTGCGGATGCTTGCGAAGATCTTGTGGATCTCCTTCTGCATCCTTTCGAGGTCTTTGGTGACTTCGTCATCCTCGACACTGCCACCATATGCATCTTCAATGCGGCGCTCGGACCTCTGCTGGACAAAAGCCATCAGACAAAAGAGGTTTTAGGGTTTAGGGTTTAGGGTTTATTACCATTACTTAGGGTTTGGGGTGTCATCTTGGTTTGGGAATTTTGAAAATTTCAAATATCTAAATTAAGGAAATTTGGGAGGCCTAAGCAATGGTAAGTTTGCACGTGCAGGGTTTAGGGCTAAGGGTTTAGGGTTTTAGGTTTAGGATTTAGGGTTCAGGGTTTAGGGTTAAGGTTTAGGGCCTAGGGTTTAGGCTTTAGGGCTTACGGTTTAGGGCTTCGGGTTTAGGGCTTCGGGTTCGAGATGATTAGAGCTTAAGTAAGACAAAGTAATTCATGGTCCCCCACTGAGGGGACGCCTGATATCTACACCTCCACGGGAAGCTGGCAGGGAGGTTTTGCCCTCAACCATCGGACGCTTAAGCCCTAAACTCTAAACCCTAAATCCTAAACCCTAAACCTCTAAACCCTAAACCCTAAAACCTAAACCCTAAACCCTAAGACCCTTTAAGGTTGAGACCCTCAAACCCTAAGACTCTTAAACACGCAGACTCACACCCTGAAACCCTAGGACCCTTAGGGGTTTAGGGTTAAGAGTTTAGGGTTTAGGGTTTAGGGCTTACTGCTTCAAAAAAGAGGTCGCTTCTGCATGCTTTCCTCGGCTTTCTGAGCTTGCAAAAAGGGGCTGGACAATGCCGCATGTTGAGATGCCCTACGCTATTTAAAGAAGGAATGTTGTAATATTACCGGAACAAAGCGCCTTGATCTCCAACTCCTGGCCCCAAAGCATACACCAGAAAACCTCACCCTAAACCATAAGCCCTAAAACCCCCATTCTAAACCAAACAGCCGAACCCTCAACCCTACACTGTGTACCCGACCGCGCAAGCCTCCAAAGCCCTAGCCCTTACTGCACATGAGTAGCGTTTTCTTTGGGGTTTAACCCAGTAAGATAATATTCCTTATATAAAGTACTATACCCCAAAAGGAGGATATAATGTTACTCTATAATGGGTACAATAGTATCCCCAAATAAAATACTACTCACATGGGCCCTTGAGGCCCTCGCGCTCCAGCCACTCCGGAGTCGCTAAAGTCTTGCAAGCCGGTGGGCAATGGAGTGCAACAGAGTTTAGGGTTCAGGGTTTGAGGTTGAGGCGGGTTTAGAGTTTAGGGTTTGAGGATTAGGGTTCAGGTTTTAGGGTTTGAGGGTTAGGGTTCAGGGTTAAGTTTTTAAAGAGTTTTTACCCGGACTCCCCAGTCCAGTTCCTTCTGCCTGTTCGGGCTTGATATGGTTTGGGCTTGGGCTTGTTAAATGAGACCCCAAAAAAAACAATGCATTAGAGGTCTAGGTGAGGGGAAGGGTGCTCAATGATTAGGTTGTCGGTATGGTAAGGTTTAGCGGAATACGCTCAAACTAGCTGCAACCTGAAAGTCGGCCCTCACAAACTATTGTCCTTTTCAAAGGTTTGCATGGGGTTCCCATGTGGGTTCGGGGGACGGCCAATGGTTATAGACTGTAAAGGCAATCCAGCTCAGGGTTCGGAAATCATGGGGTCTGAGGTGAAAATGGCGAGTTTAGGGTTTAGAGTCCACACTGTTACGGTCTAGTCGAGTGGTGTCATTACGGTTTCAGGGCCCCCTAAACCCTGCAGGCTGTCGCGGGGCTTGCGGCTAAGGGGGTTGAGGGTGACCCGAGCTTTACAACACCCCAACCTCCAAGGCTGAGTTCAGTGCCTCGAACAAGTTAAGGGTTTAGGGTTTAGGGCTTTGGGCTTCGGATTTAGGGCTAGGGTTTAGGGACATGCATGCCAGCATTGAAGGATCCTCGAAAAATCCCCTTGAACAACAATTAAAAATACATTGTGTCCAACTACGCCCCACCCTAACCTCGTAAACTCCTGATACCTAGATGTTAGTCTTGATATTGATGTCCTGCAGGGCCTTAGTATCCCACTCAGATGCCATCAATCCTGAGGTTTGGGGTAATCAGTGTCACGCAAGGATCCTCAGGGTTTAGGGTTTAAGGGTTGGATCTTTAGGGTTTAGGGTTTGGATCCTCAGGGTTTAGGGTTGAAGGTTTGGGTCTTTAGGGTTTAGGGTTTGGATCTTTTGAGTTTAGGGTTGGGTTCTCTAGCATCAAGTGTAGCAGCTACACATGTCGCGGCCTTCTCACGTATGGATGTAGCTCGTCGGGAGAAGAGGAGGCACAGATTCAAGTTCTGTCGATCCTGCGCTGTGGCTTGGGGTTGAACGGCTTGTGGTCTAGGTTTTAGGGGTGTAGGGTCTAGCGTGACTCTGGTGTCCTTCCAATGAGCGCAGAATAAATTACCCATATCCAAAAGACCAGCACATGTGCAGGCGGGCGTTAGGGCCGTTAGGGCCCCTAGGAATATGCAGCTAGAAATCTTAACCATCTTCCAGAATCAGAGTTTGGACCCTAAAGCCTGTAAGCCCTAAACCCTCAAACCCTAAAACCCTAAGCCTTAAACCCTAAGCGGTCAATATTTTCTGAAGGCCTCTGGACTGACATGATCATAAGGCGCCAAGGATCTCAGGCATGTCCGAGAACTCCGGGTAATGTGGGAGCTGAAATGATTTCAACAGGGTTCTATATTATGCTACAGCTATGTAAGGGTTGTTAGTGACTAAGGTCAGCAACTTCTCTGGCTTCTACGTTAGACCAGCTGTTGCTTCGGCCTCATGCATCAAGTGTGACGAAGCTAGTTGCATCGGGGAAGTATCGAAACCCCAGATAACATCGTCCCAAACGTGGCATCGTAAAGCCATGTCAATTTCGGTCGCGTTCGGTAACATTATTCAAAGTACATCCTGAGATCTCGACCCTAAACCCTAAACCCTCGCTCCGAATTTTTCTGAAGTAGAGTCAGGGATCTCCCTGACAACAACGCCCTCCTAGGATGCAACGCGTCACCTAAGCTTTGCATTCTAGGCAGGCCTGCCCAGAAGAGACGCACAGTGAGCAAGTCTTATCCTGATAGACTACCATACCCCCTGTGTCACCATTGTTATTGTTGCTGTCCTTGCCCTAATTTAGAGTTCAAGGTTCAAGGTCTTTGTGTTTTGTTGGACCTTTCCTCACGAGTGACAGAAGGAGCTTAAAACTTGCGGCTTAGGGTTTCGGGCTTTGGGGTTTGGAGCTTGGGGCATGGAGTTTAGGCTTCAGGGTGGTACAGGGCTGAAACGTCTTGGCCAAGCTTCGGCCCAAAAATTTCATATGGTGATCTCCTACAATTAGGGGTACCTTTTTGGGGTCCCCATAATGAGGATTATAATCTTTTGGGGTCTATGGTGCGGTCCCCTTATTTCGGCTCACTACCATATGGCGGTTGTCAAAACAACTTTACAAGACCACCTGTACCACTGCGAGTACTTTGAACGCTATGCTTGTGAGACTCCCTCACTCCTTATCGGAGAGCTGCACGGTGTCCAGCTCCCAAACTGGGTCACAGCAGGTTGTCTGATGCCGCTTCGCAGGGCAGTGGTACTTAGTGCAGAGGCCTTCATGCTAGAACGGAGGTTTGAAGTACTGGATTTAAAGCTTGGTCATTGCACGTCATAGTTTGTTGAGACTCTACGCATGTCATGGGCAAACAGAACTCCTGGTGCTGCATGTTCGGGTCTAGCTTGCGTCCACTAACACGCCCAAAAACGAGATCATCTTTACAAGAGGGGCCCAAAGAAGGACAAAACTTCAGTCCCCCCAAACCTAACGCAATCTCTGAGGATCGAATCCCACAGACGCTCCCTATGTAACATACGCTCCCCATGTTGAATCTCACCTGCATACTTCTCACACAAGGATCTCGGGGGACTCTAGGCCTACATACGGCTTACAAACCCTGAACCCCGAACCCAGGGCTCCAACTTAGGGATCATGTAGGTTTAGGGTCTAGGATTTAGGGTTTAGGATTTAGTGTTTAGGGCTTAGGGTTTAGGATTTAGGCTTTCGGATTTAGGATTTAGGGTTGAGAATTTAGGGGCTTAGACAGGATCCCCCCCTCTCGGCGCGTTGCGGGAGAACGTGTCCCAGCTGATACTCACCTGCTGGGCTTCTGCTTTCCTCTGTTTACACTCCCGGAAACTAACATGTAAACCCAAAAAGCGCCATGTAAAGACTGCAGTCCTTTTAAAAGGGGACTATATGGATTTCCATGTTAGTTTGGGGGAGTGTATCCATTCCTTCATTCCTTGCTCAAGGTTTAGGGCTTAGGGTTTTTGGTTTAGGGTTGACGGTCCATTTGAAGGTTTACGGTTGAGCACTCTGCTACTTGGAGGGCGCACGAAAGGAGATCTCTTCCCAGCAAATACCCATGTTGGGGATAGGTATATCTGAACTATAGGGGCTATTAAGGGGGATACTAGGAGTTTAGACAGTGGCTCATATGACGTATTCCCTTACTCCTTACTAAGAACCAGTAAGTCTTCCGAGGCTCTTATGCTTGTCGACAGCAAGGTTTAGGCTGCGCAGGTTAAGGTTTAGGGTATATGGTATAGGGTTTAGGGTTTAGGGATATGGTCTAGGGTTCCAGGGTTTAGGGTCCAGGGTTTAGGGATCCCTAAGCCTCGGTAAACCTCGGGTGAGGCCTGAATCCCAAGCCCTTAGAGCCTGAACTCTACACCTTGAGGTCTTGCAGATTGTTGTTGGTTCAACACATCTGAGCTAAAGTCCAACCCCCTTAAAAAAGGGGGTTATACAGCAGTTTATACAGGGGATTATATCGGGGAGTATTATAGGGGTTATGAAGGTGGATACTAGGAGTTTAGACTATAGTAGTCCCCTATATAGTTCCCTATGTAACCCCCTTTAAGGAGTTTAGACAGTGGTTCATATAGGGATTGTACAGGGATTTTATTCCCTCGTTCCCTACTAAGAGCGGTTCAAGGAGGAGTCTTAGTACTGCAGACCCAGGCAGTTTAAGCAATAAGAGGCTTTAGGGCTCTAGGGTTGGACAGGAACTGCTTTGTTTCTCCGAAGTGTTGAGGCCCTGAACCCTGAAACCTTTGATCCTTCATCAATGTACACGGTAGTCTGCCCACAAGTGGCCAGATTCTGGGACGGTCGCATGGCGTCTTGCATAAACCTTAAACCCTGAACCCTACACCCTAAACCCAACCTTAAACTAAGCTAAGTACACTAAAGGGCGTGTTTTTCTTGCTTACGGGTTCTGGGCTGAGAGATCTGGTCTGAACACAGGGCTTCAATGCGCTGAGGATACCCCGTGACCCCTAAACCCTATACCCTAAACCCTGCGCACCCTGTGGCTACGTAGGGTTCAGAGCCTTGTTTAGGGCTAAGGGCTACGAGTGTAGGGCCGAAGGGTTGGGGAGATGGAGGGGCTTCAAAAATAAGTTGTTTAGGGTTCAGGGTTAAGGGTTTAGGGTTGAGGGTTTAGGGTTGAGGGTTCAGGGTTGAGGCTTTAGGGTTTAGGCGTAAGGATCCGTAGCAATGGCGACTGGGCATCCTGACACAGTTCAGGGCTTAGGGCTTAGGGACCTGTAGCCTTAGACTGCAGATCAACATCTAGAATCCGGACATTAATCATCCTTGATACTAAGCAGGGGTCAGCATGCCAAGGGGATGAAGCTATAGTAGATGTCTGCCTATCTACAAACCCTGGACCCTGAACTGAAGTACATCCGTCTCTCAAATCGCTAAACCCCAAACCCTAAACCCAAAGCTCTAAATCCTAAGCCCTGCGTTACAAAAATCCCCAGCCTGAAGTCTTGAACAGTAAGCCGTAGGAGGACCCCCCCTGTAATAATAGTGGCATAATCGGAATATACTAGGACCTTAATATAATCAGTATTATCTCGTATAGCCACTATTACAAGGCGGGGGGGTCAGCCTAAAGGAAACCTCACATCAAAATACTTCAGAATCATTTCTTCAGAACCTCCGCCATCTTGCTCTCCACCGTGATGGCCAAATCCTGGACCTTGGCTATGTGCTGAGTCTACACTCTTGGCATTAGAGCTTTAGGGTTCAGACTTTTCAGCGTGGGATTTATGTAGGGTTTGGGGCTTAAGGTTGCGGGTTGCTGTCCCCCAGGACTGATGTGGAACCTTCCAGCAGCGTCCACTAGAAACAAATCCCCCCATGTGGCTTTTTAGTTAAGGGTTTTTCCGAGAGACAAGGCCTAGAATCTTGTTGTTTGCTAACAAGCGCATCATGGTAACCCAAGCCCACAAATAAGAACCGCATGACTAACATGTCGCTCCTACAAGGTCCTCATTACACGGAATGGGCTTACCAAAAAAAACGTACTACGAAAATCCTAGGATCTCGTGTCTCAAGGACTTTTAGCCAACGGATTTGAAAAAAGAAGCTGAAGGAGTTGTATTGGAAGTTGGGACTGCGATGTTTCCTAGATCTGTTTGTTTTATACGCCTCTTTTCATCATGGGCTTCATATACTCACAACATCTGCTGGGAGTCTATCAGAATTGAGGATCCCGCTAAAAATGTTTTCTACAAGGTTTGTATAATAGAGTCTATATGAAACAGCAGAACTTTCATCCAACTCGGGCACTCTCTTGATTTCCAGCACATAAGCGTTGCTTGTTAAACACGGTTGTCCCAATGAAATCGGCTTCGAAAGTTTTTGGCGTCATAACAGACCCTAACCCCTAGGTCCTATACACCCTGAACCTCAAACCGCGTGTTTAAAAAAGGTCCTTGTAAAACTCTCGTCGGCGCCCCCCCTCAATAATGAATCATCCGAGCGGTTTAAAGTCAATAGGGAAGTTGGGAGGAAAAAATCACGTCCTGACAAAAGCCTTTTCAGACGAGGCCAATGTAGGGTGCCAGGGTATGTTTAGTCCCAACATTACGAAACGTCTGCCATTGATAGGGGTTTCTATTTCCAAGGGTCAACGTTCAAACTTCATGCAAATATTTACCCACTCCCTCTTTACGGAAGCCCCCCACCCATTAAGGATGTCCCAGCCCCTAACAGGCTTAGTAGGGAGCGAGGTCCCTAAGAAGGGCTCGTATCAATTAGCAGTTCTTCTAGGTTTCAGTAGACCCTAAACCGGCTCTAGCAAAACTCAGCCAAGGGCGTCCGCTTCAAGCAGCCCCACATCATCCAGGAGCTCCGCATTTTGGTTAAGGACCTGCGGGCTCTGGGATAGATTGTTTAGGGTTTTAGGCTCTAAGGGTTTAGAGGTTTAGTGTTTAGGGTTGGGACCCCCACCAATAATAAGGACTATACTATGTTGGGGTCTATATTGGGGTCCCCCTATTAAGGGAAACTACCATTTGGAAGACAAAGACATATTCAATTCTTGCGGGTTATACATGGTTAAAGGATGTTATAGGGCTATAAGATTTTTTTTTGCAGCGCCTTAGGGTCTGGGGATTCTGGGCCATGATAGCTGATTCTTCCTCAGGAATGCCTTAGGTGCCCCCTTAAACTAGCCCTAAGTCTCCGTAGATAGCCGTTGTTAAGGGGGAACCTAAAGTGGTAGCCAGGGGGGAGTAGGGGGACTCACGATTATTAGTTATTGTTGTAAGGGCTCTTCTCATCAGAGTCGAGCACTCTTTCTGGTCAAGGGTGTAAACACTGCGGCTTGAAGGATACTGAGTGAACCTGGGGCCATTGAGCAAGATGAACGCACCGAAGCCGGCAGGGAGGTAGCTCCAGTGCAGGCTGTGCAACCTTCTTTTTGCAGGCATTTGTATGGCCTCCCAGGACCTCAAAACCTCTCCCTGACCTCCAGGCCTACTGCCTCCAGGCTGCGCCAGGCTTCGGGCACATTACAAGCCTCACGCCGAGTCACTTGAACGCCAAGGCCCAAGTAGTTCAAGGATTGGAGGCCTCCAGCAAGGCTACCTGAAAAAACAACTCGAGCCGGACCAACCCAACCTTGCACACGCCTGCTCTAGACAGGTCCAAGTCTTTCAAGCTGAGGCTCCCAGCCAAGGCACCTGGGTGCTTTCAGCACCAACGCATCCCCTAGATGTGACACTCTCAACCCTAACCCTAACACTAATCTGGGATCAGGCTTGGGTTTTTGCGTTTGAACCTGGGGCTTTGCAAGGGTCTGGGCCAGGGGTTGGGGTGCGCGCCTTGGGTCAGCGTCCACGTCTTCAAGGCACACGTTAAAATCAGTTGAGAAGTCGGGCGGAAACGAACAACCGTGTGCGCTTCTCACTCTCTTGACCCAAATTCAAGCAAGAGAGACGAGAAGCTACCTGAGCTACAGTGACAGTGGAGAATCAAATGGGACAGAAAATGACCTTTTAGGTATAGGGTTAGGGTATAAGGATATGGAACCGGAACCCTAATAATGGAGATGGAAAACGGGAAAGAAATCAACACTGGGATTTATGGGGATTGGGATTTCCCATTGGTTTTCTGAACATGGCCCCTTTCGGGGAACTCACCTAAGGACAGTACTAAACTGCCAAAGGGGCCCCCATGTCCACCTTTCATGGTCTAAACCCTAAACCCGAAGCTCACATCACGATTAGGCAATTCATGCTCTCACAGGTTGACCACTGGAATCTGAGGGCTGAAGCCATGGGACCCCATTCATAAGTGCCTTTGCGCCTTCTAGACGAGATTATGGACTTCCAGCTTCATCAGGGTCTAATTAATTAAGAATTATGGATTTGGGGATTTCTCGCCTGTGGTTTTGCATCCCAGCTACGTTAATCCTCCCAAGCCCAGTCCCTTGCAGAGCAATACCGGGTACGAAAGGTACTACATCCTTGAATCCGCTCTCCACCACACCAACATCGGGGTCTCGGGAAGACCCCGTGTGAAAGGACACAAGTCTATATAGGCACACTTCTAAGGTTCCAAGTTGGTTTGGGGGAGCTGAACCCTCAGCCCTGAACTGTAAACCCCTAAACCCAAAACCCCAAACTGTAAACCCCTAAACCCTAAACCCTGAACTGTAAACCCCTAAACCCTAAGCCCTGAACTGTAAACCCCTGAACCCTAAACTACCCTAAACCCTAGACTGTAAACCCCTAAACCCTAAACCCCTAAACCCTGAACCCTGAACTGTAAACCCCTAAACCCTGAACCTTTGTCGGAATCGAGCACGCAGGAGGATACCATGCCTCGCCGATCCCAGCATCCGTAGAATAAGCTTGAAGCCTGGGCGGCTTCAGTTGGTCTTCGTGCTTCGGATTTAGGGTTTAGGGTTTAGGGTTTAGGGTTTATGGTTAAGGGTTTAGGGTTTATTGTTAAGGTTTGAGGGTTTATGGTGTAGGGTTGACTACTTGTCGTGCGGTAGTATCGTAGACATTTGACATTCTATGCGGGTGCAGTTTGGTGTTGGGCTTGGGCCAGCTAGCATAGCTAGTACGAATGGAGCGCTGACATGTTTACTGACATGTTTGCCCTCGTTACGGCATTGATTTCTTCGGCTGCCCTTTTAACCTTGGTCCTTCTTCTTCTGACTTCCTGTCTTCCAGCTGACTCTTGCTCCCGGACACCATACCTGAAACCCAGAGCTCCAGGTTTTGGCAAATCTCAGTGGTTATCGGGTCATGCGTTAGGGGTTGCACAGGGATTTCTAAAGCAATCCTTGAATCCTCCACACAGGTCCACACAAAACACCAGCAGAACACCTTGGGCCTCTGTTGGGAGGGGAACCCCACAGGAACCTGTGCAGAATTGTTGGTGTGAAAGCCGTGTAAAATCCCTAGCCCACAGATCCGTTAACCCTAAACCCTAAACTCTAAGCCCTGTATCGGTCATCAAGAATATGACAACTGAGGCCCGCTGCCACGTGAGATCACCGCCGCCACCCAGCCTTCGAACAAGAGCCGACAATATTCTCTTATTCCCGAATCCGGGTGAGTTGGGCTTCAGGCTTCTTCAGCTTCAACAGGCGTTAGCATAATTAGGGCTGAGGGGACACAGGTAGACCCAAAAAACCAGGTTACCATCTGGACCACGTCGGCAAGATGGGAAAATGCACGATCTTGAGGCCCAAGTACCTTTCTCGGAGGACAACCCAGCATTTCGAAGCCTCGGGAAGGAGGCCTGCACAGTACCTAAACAGAACCTACGTGAACAACTTGCCTAAACATGCATTGCCTCCTTTTCCTCCAGAATTCTAGTACTGGAGGAGAAGTGTCAAGTAGACAGTCATTTATCCGAGGAAAGCAGTGACGGGGCCGCTCCGCTCGAGCTACTTGTTGTCTGGCAAAGACGAGCTATAGTCTGAACTCCTTGAAGAGTGGTGAAATAGGGGATTTCATAGGGTTTGGCTGATGGATATTCTTTGCCCATGCGAGCACCCACAGACAAGGAGGATTGTTAATTGCCGCAACTGTTGAGGTCGAATAGTTGCTAGAGTCAAGCTTCAGCAGGAGGTTGGGACATCAGCAGGCCCCGACCCCAGAACGTAGGAAAAGAGACAAGCAGCATGAAACATCTTGCTACCACATTCCAACTGGTTGGCTTTTCCTGTAGGTCCATTATGGGTTCGTATAAGTTTTTATAGGAATATGTAGGGGAATGGATAAGAAAATGGAAGCTACCATGTAAGGTTCAGGGCTTAGGGTTACCCACATGTGATTCCAAATCAGCCCCAGAAGATGGTACCTCACCAAGGGCCAATAAATGACAACCACCCTTATAAAATTGGACTATATGAGCTATATAGCCTAAACTCCTGGTATCCCCCCCAAATAACACCTAATTATAATAGCCCCCTATATGCGTCTGCGCTCCGCGTTCCCACCCCCCCCCCCATGGTATCC
>CAJNIZ010046371.1:52191-68500 GCA_905231905.1 Symbiodinium pilosum | reverse complement strand
GTGGTGGATGCTGGCGCATATATAATCCGAATACAAACCGACTTTAAACCTTTAAGGAATTTAGACTATGGGGCAGGGTAGCTGGAAAGTATCATCTTCCCACCGCTTGTGAGTAGGGAACACAGGAATGGATCCTGATAAGTAGCCAACATTGGGATCCACAAGAAATCTCGAGTTTTCATGATCGGTCCTATTTCAGCCCCAACCCCTAAATCCTGCACCTCATTTTCCAAACCTCCCGTCCTACCGTAAGCAGCACGTCTTCGCCTAAACCCTAAGCCCCCTCCAAATCCAGCCTCCGAAGTGAGTCTGAATCGATGGGCGACTTCTTCACCGTGATCTTGCCTGGTTTCTCAAATCCAAGGCCTAACTTTCTGTAGGGGCCTAAACGATCAGAATGGGGCTTGGACGTATTTATACCAATACTGTCTTCAAATCCAAAACCTGAAGTAGAAGCCCAAATAATTAAAATAGGGTTTGGGGGTATATGAAACTGCAGCTGTGTGAGGTTTATACAGGGAGAATGCCTAGTTTCCAGTCCAGGACCGCATCCATCTTATTACAGGATCTGGGTTACCGCAAGCCTCACCGTGAGGACCCTGAGCTGTGTATGACTGTCATGTGATGACTAAAGGGTACTTGTAGGGTTCAGGGTTCAGGGTCACAATTCCGTGATCATTACTATCATTCTATGAAGCTATCATGGTATACAGGTTCTGGGGTGACATATGAGCCATAGTCTAGGCTCCTAGTATGCCCCTTAATAACCCTACAGTAGCCCCCTATAGAATCTCTTCTATATATATATATAACCCCCTTTAAGGAGTTTAGACTATGGCTCATATAATATTCCCACTTAATTGGGCACCCGTAAACCCTAAACCCTAAAGCCTAAATCCTAAACCCTAAACCCTAAGCCCTAAGCCCTAAACCCTAAGCCCTAAACCCTAAAGCCTCAACCCTAAACCCTAAAGCCTCAAGCCTAAACCCTAAAAACCCTGAATCTCGGCCATCTTGCAACCTCAGATGCCGGGCCTTCAAGTCAAGTGCGTGGTAGGATCCAGGTAGCGGTTTTCATGCAGGTTGTAGGGGTGTGGGGTTCAATATTTTGGGTCCAGGGTTTCAAGGTTGACTCTAAACTCTAAACCCTAAACCCTAAACCCTAAATCCTAAACCCTAAACCCTAAACCCTAAATCCTAAACCCTAAATCCTAAACCCTAAACCCCTCATTAAAGCCAGAAATCCTGGGATGTTAGAGCAGGGAGCCCTAAACCCTAAACCCTGCAAATCTGAGGTTGCAGGTTGCAGGGGTGCAGGTTCAGGGCGTATCCACGCTTTACATACCATGACTTACTAACTCATGTTGTATACCTAGACACTAAGGTTTAGGTTTAGGGTTCAGGGTTTAGGGATTCAGGTTGGGGGATTAGGGTGTAGGAGTTTGGTTTAAGGTCTTAGGGTTTAGGATTGAGGGTTCAAGTTTTAAAGCATTTCTGGCAAAAGACAGGGGAAGGTCTAGCCGATCCACAATGGTATGTTGAGGTTACCCTGAACCCTCAAACCTCAACTCCAAAATCAACCGTTGTATTTTGGGGCAAAACTTGAGAACCATCTGGGAGCTAAAAAAGTTTGGGGCGCCCGATATTCCCCCCAGCAAAAACACAATTCTTTCTTTCGGGATAAACAAAAACGCAACATGTTGGTGAGAACCCTTCAATAATGAAGTCATCCAGCACAACCTTCAACCGACCGCTCTGATTCGACCTGCAACCGAACACTCTGATTCAGACGGTGCAGGGCGGGGCCCTGCCGGATCCGTAGGATATATGAAACTTCCCAAAATAGTCACTACAGTATTTTAGGGGCCTCTATGGGGAGTCCATGTATTTTGGAAAACTAGCATATAGGGATTGCAATCATAGGCGGATTGGGGGGATCATGTAGGAGTTACTTTAAGAACCGTCTGAACTCAGCCACGGACTCAGGGCAATGATCTTCTTCAAGGTCTGCCAGTGTGAGGGTTTAGGGTTTAGGGTCTAGGGCTTGGGGCTTCGGGCTTAGGGTTTAGGGTTTGGGATTTGGGATGTGGAGTTTACCTGAACCCGTACATTTTATTGAGTTGCGTCGGGTGGTCGTTGAACCAAGTCAGACCATGTCATTCTTCGTGTCGCTTGGTTGTTGAACCAGGTTAGACCACTTTATTCTTATCCAACATGTCAACCAAGAGGGCAGGCCAATCCTACTCTATATTCGGGATTGACTAGAGCATGCCCATCGAAAATACTGCACTGTTGAAGGTCTCAAGGGAGCACAGACAGGGATACACGTAGCCGTAGCTCCACGAAGTACAGTAAGCGCTGCTATTAGCATAAGATTCAGGGCCTCTCAATCCTATGCTCGTGTTGAACAACCGATTATCCAAAACGACCTGCGACTCTCATATGGCAAGTACAGTCCTTGAGAATTGGCGGGCAGCAATCCTTGAGGAAAAAAACACAACAGCTTCATGAAGAGCCTATTATAATATATTATACTACAGTATATACTAGCTGAGAAACTTAGACTCCAAAAGGTGCCGGCAACATAGGTCGCGGTTAAGCCGGTTATTTAAGGGAGTTTTCAGGTGGGTAATTACCAGGTCAATACCCTTACATAAGGTTTCTATAAGGTTTTTAAGGTTTTCTTGGGGACGCTGGGACTGTATGGAGCTATGCAAGGCTCACACGAGCCAGAGTCCCAACTCCTAGTATCCCCCTTGATAACCCCCGACATACTCCCCGATAATATTCGCCTATATAACCCCCTTTAAGGAGTTTAGACTATAGCTCATATGGAAGAAACCAAAGCAGGGAGCAGTTAAGGGTTTAAGGTTTAGGGCTTAGCGATAACCAGTGCATCTACATACTGAAGGGAGGTAACCGCCTAGGTTGGAGATACCTGTCGGAAAGGGACCAATAAAGCTAGTTCCATACCCCAAAGGGTTCATGTAATAAATAAGTACGTACTTGGGATTTGGGTAATAGTAATTCTAGCGATCAGTATGTGATTATTAAGTACTTGGACCCCCAGCGTATCTAGGCAACTCCAGCCAAGTAATTACCCGTTTGGTTGGAGCTCGCCCGGCAGGAATCACCGTTTTTCAGCCCCAAATTCCGAACCCTCAAATTCTCATGCAGCCAAGACCCTAGACCTAATCTCAAGCAAGAAAAAACGCCGCCGTGAAACCATTTAACGTTCAGAGTCCAGACCCCAAACCACAAAAGAAAGGAAAAAAACAACACCACCGGAATCCTAAACTCACAACAAGTCTTGGTAGCCTAGGAACCACGTTATGATCAGGGTACAAAAGAACTTCCCCCCATAAGGGTAAACTGGGCTTCCTAGGATACCCATATGAGCTGTAGTCTAAACTCCTGAAAAGGCGATATGTACGGGAGTATTATAGAGGAATATTATAAGGGTAGAGGGGGATACTAGATCATGCCTATAGAATAGAATCCCGAATAAGGACACCCATCATCTCTCATTGTCCCTAAACCCTAAACCCTACATATCCCTTGGATCCCTAACAGCCTGTTTGAAAAAATCCTAGATCTGTGGTTTGAACAATAGCTGTGCTAGGGATTAAGTGTTAAGGGTTTAGGGTTTAGGGGAGCCTGATCCAGCAGGCGTGTCTCGGTTCCGAAAGCATCGGCGCTGTCCCGGTGCTCATCATCCTACTCAAGGGTGGGATTCAGGTTGAGGCCAGGGCTTAGGGCTTAGGCTTGAAGATGTTGGGTCACGAGGGTTGAGGTCAAAGATTTAGGGTCTGTAGGCCATCTCGCAGGGCGACGGATGGTTTAGAGTTCCAGCTTCAAAATTGACCCAAGGTGTGGAGATTGGGAGTTAGTTCTGGTTGTCCAGTTCTGGCTGCGCAGAAGAAGTAAAATAGAGTTCATAAGTACACGCCGTGACCATGAGGATGACATAATCTGCAGTACCGACTGTTGCTGGGATCTGCCTTCTCCCCATACAAATTACGACTCAATCAGGTTACAAACACTATTTGCTAGCCCTCAAAATCAGGACCTTCCCATCTGTCCCCCATCTATATCCATTTGTCTTTAAAGTGGCTCCCCCAAAAGCAGTCCTAAGTAGCATTGTTGGAAACCACCACTTCCCAAATCCTAGACCCCGAGTTGATCCGCATTTGGTCCTCTGCATGCCTTTCTTTTGGAAATAGGCCCCAGGCTCTATCGTAGCACGGAGACTTGCTGAAATGAGAGCGGCGCGCGAGAAAAGGATCTCAAAACAAAGCGGCCTGTCTTAAGCACGACTGGACGGATGCACCTGGTTTGCGTTGTCCCTGGAAGGACCTGAGCCTCGTTCAACGAGAGCAGTAGCACTGCTTGCGACCTTTGCAATAAAACCAGAAAACACATCACGTGTCCAGGGAGAAAAACCTTTCCACTCTACCCTAGGGTTTCGGACTAAAACCGTAAACATCTCAAAGAATTGGGTACAATTGATTTACACTCATGCCATGTATCTTGTTGGTGCTTAGTAAAGAATGAGGGCATCGAATCCCCATATAATCCCTCAATAACATATACCTAATTCTCTTCTAACCCCCAATAAGCCACGGTACAATTGCTTATACGAACCACAATTTGGGGTGAGGTGAGGTCTTTACAATCTGCCCAGGAATCCTAGGCCCAAACCCTGAACCCTAAAGCCTAAAACCTAAAACTCAAAAGCTCGAAGCCCCTAAACTCCGGAACCCCTACAGCCTGAAATGCCAAGCACTGCCACCAGAAACTCTAAAGCCCAAAGCGCTAAGCCGTCCATCATAAGTCTTAAGCCCGAGGCCTAAAGCCCTAAGCCCCAAAGTCTAAGCCCTAAGCCCTACACCCAAACCCTACACCCTAAATCCTAAACCCTGAACCCTGAACCCTAAAGCTTAAACCCTCAACCTTAAACCCACGTGCCTCATCTGTCGCCGCGAATGAGGCTTTTGTGCCCAAGGCTGCCATCTGGGCGAAGTCGTCTTAGGGCGTAGGGTGTGGAGTGTCGGTTTATGGTTTAGGGTTTCTGGTTTACCGTGTAGGGTTTTACCATTTTTGGGCTTCAGAGTTTGTGGTTTAGGTTGGGCTCGGGGTTGAGAATATAATTAGGATTTCGGAACTAGCATGCTACCCAAGTTGACATGGAACGTAAAGACAGGTCATACCAAGAATGGACCAAGAATACTAAGAAACCTGAATGGGTTTCCTTGGTACAAGCTGTGGTGCGCTACCCAGCTGCAAAATGCTTATGTGATCCATAATCGCGAATAAGGGACTAGTGACTACAAGTTCTTCTTGTATTTCTGCCGCGGTCGATGGCTTTCTGTGGGCCTTTGAAACCTAAGGGTTTCAAAGATTCAGGGTCCAGATGCATAATTCCTTGAAGAAGCCCCAAACACTGACTACTGGCATGGGCTCAAAGGCTAGGCTGCCCGTTTACTAGACCCTTTGCTGTACTTCCTTGTCGGGTTCGTGATATGTTCCCCAGTAGCCATGGATTCAGGGCAAACTGCGGCCATCTACTCTCCCGAAACCAAAATGGAACTTGAAAAGGGAACCCAAGAGACTTCGGTGCTCAAAGCAAAGATCCACCTGAAGGCTTGTCGAAATTATTGTCCCCTGTAGCATACACCACATATCTGGCCAAGTATTCTCATAGAAACCAGATGTATCCTAATGGTGAGCGAAAGCAGCACAATCAATCTGACAACCTACCATATACCTAAGCCCACAAACCCTATATGGGGCTTCATGCTAATTTTTGCCGAAGGCAGCAACTTACCTCCTCGAACGCTTGAAGATCCCCGCTCTCACTCTCCACCATCCCTGATTCACCGAAGAACCCACGCGCTAACAGCCACCAAACGGCAGAAATCCGGAAGCGTCTGCAAGAGAATGCAGGATCCTGTTTCCAAGTATGAGACTGTTGGCCCATACCGCAAGCTACAACAATGTGGTTTCTTACTTCGCGCAAGCCTAGGATCCATCCTCCACTGAAACGGCAGATTTCGCGTCACAGGCCCGCACCGACTTAAAGATGTTCGCCGCCATGTGATGCACATGATCTAGAAGCGCCCTTAGCAGGCTTGAAATAAATAGGGTTCAGGGCTCAGGGCTTAGGATTTCATGGCTGAAGGGCTTGGGGTTTAGGGAGTAGGGTTTTGGGATTATAAGGTTGAGGGCTTGGGTTTGAAATGGGTTTCTTCAGTCCCCTGGGCCCTCACTTTCTTGTTGCTACAGGGCTCAGGAAGCTCAAAAGGCAGATTGTACCTACCCAGCTATCAAGGTGGAGGTTGTACAGGGTTCCTGAATACCCATGGAAGTTTCCCTCAATTACTGTTTCCAAAATGGGGGAAATTTATATAGGGCCCCGTATTATAATAGGAACCCAAATATAGGCCCCTGTATTGACAGTAATTTAGGACAATCCCCCCATGGAGACTGAATCCTACCGAAAGATGAGAAGTTTCGCCATCCCCTCAGTGTCGTAAGAATCCCCCCACCCCCCAAAACACGAAATGGTCCTTCCATGGTGTAGTGAGACTTTTCTGGAAGATGTGTCATGAAGGGGGTGGGGTGTTATATTGGGGCAGAGAATCCCAAAATCACCCTTCTATCATCCGAATTTCCATTTCATATTCAACTTGGGCTTCCGTTTGACTCTACACGGTTTAGGGTTTAAATCATGAACCCTAAACCTTAGACTTCCTCGGCACAGGGCCAACAGCTGGCCCATGCTTGGGTGTTTGGTAACAACAGGCTTCAGTAGCCCTATCGGTGTCATAAGGGTGCACATTAAGCGTAGGGAATTTTACATATGATAACCGTATCAAGGATGTGTGTAATCTGGGTGTAGTATTTCTACAATTGCAAGGTCGAGGGCTTTTTGAAGTGTGTGGGCAGTATCGCAGTGTCGCTAGACCCAGAGCCCTGGTCCCCTGTTAGCCTTGAACCCTGCGGCGAAACCCTGAACCCGACACCCCAAAGCCCGAACCGTTTAGGATGGGTGCAGAATCCAACTTATTCATACCAGGACGACCCTACACTAACCAGAAATCTTTAGAGGTTTGTAATAGGGATATGAAGTACCATGATCCCTCTAAACGTTGTCTTCCCTCCGTTTCGGGCGTGGTCTGTGTCGAAGAGGCGCGCTAAACTTGGAGGTTGGAGATAGGGTTTAGGGATTAGGGTCTAGGATTTAGGGTTTAGGGTTCAGGGCTTAAGGTTTAGGGGCTTAGGGCTTCAGGTGCAGGATCTATTTAGGGATGAAGGGTAAGAACCGAATTAGTGCGAGCTCTGGGCTTCGTATATGCTCCCGCGTGCAGGATTTACTCCATCAACAGTCCGGGTTTAGGATTTACGGATAAGGGTTTCGGGGCCGGGTCTAAATAGTCGGAATACGGTTGAGGTTGGTGAAAACTCTACATGCCACTACAACTCTAAACTAAACCCTCGACCAATACCCTAGACCCTAAACCCTAAATACTAGACTGTGGGCCCTGCTCCAGTGGTGTCAGCACTATGTGAGTCACCGTGTTGGAGAGGAAAAGCGCTGAAATCACCATCCTGGCAAAATGTTCTGGGTTTGATTGGATTGAGAAGGGTTTAGGGTTGAAGATTCAGGGTTTAGGTTTTAGAGTTTAGGGTTGAAGGCTTAGGGTTTAGGGCTTAAGTCTGTGGCTTCCGCTTTGGGATCTAGAGTTTTGGGCTTGGGGCTCTCGATAGGCGCAAGAAATAGCCCAACATAATTCCAGTCCTGACTACTGGGATGCCGGAGAAAGTAGACTCAAGATTTTGAGGAACCCTGGGTTGGCCCCTAAAACCGTTTGAAAAATATTAGTATATAGGGTCCCCTATTAAAGCCATTACGGAAAATATTGAATATCCCAGGGGCCTACCCAGACCCCCTTGTGTTGGGCTTCGGGGTTTCAGGATGAGCTAGGGGATAAAGTGTCTCGCGTTTGGGTGGCTCGACGGGTCGGGGTTGAGGGTTTGGGTGGCTTAGGGTTTGGGTATGGGATCGAATTGCTGGAGAAGGGTTCAAGTTGAGGTATTGGGGATCAGAAATGCCCTAGGGCGAAAGCTCTAAACCCGAAGCCCTGAATCTTACACCCTATCAGTTCGGTTTTGGGTCTT
Organism: Symbiodinium pilosum; assembly: GCA_905231905.1. Classification (NCBI taxonomy): domain Eukaryota; class Dinophyceae; order Suessiales; family Symbiodiniaceae; genus Symbiodinium; species Symbiodinium pilosum. The sequence goes on along the minus strand of CAJNIZ010046371.1, from coordinate 60,319 downwards.
GTGCATCAGAGCAGTTTCGGATTTGCAGAAGGTAGCGTGCTGAGGCAAAGTACCGAAGAATCAGTGTAGAGCTCGAAGATTCGGGACTCAGCGCTGTGGGATTAAGACATCAACTTGAACGCTGAAGAGCTCCACATTCTTACTCCCGGACATCACCATAAGGTCTCTCTGCGATCCTGCACAGCAAGAGTATCCTCCACAACCTAGACAACAGCTCTCCCTTTTTGTGTAAGTCTTGGAAGGAACCTCGGCAAAAGGAGTTTACTTGGAATGCTGAAGCAGTTGCCCTAGGAAGCGCCCAGATAGGAGATTAAGAATGGTCTGAGGCTGCAAGGCAGCCACAACATGTTCAGCTGCAAAAAGTCTCCCCAATGGTCTTTCTCAAGCGGTCACGAGCTCTGTCCGGGGGCCCAGTCCTGCTCCGCGAGGCTGCTCAAGTACCTCACTTTCGAGCGGTCACTGCGCCCATTGCAAGCCTGTCGCCCACGCCGCTTTTGCGCTCGCCTAGCGGCTAGCGAGATTTCTTCTTGCAGTCAGTGAGGCCGGCGAGGCGCGCGCCCTTCGTCTTCGGCGCCGGCCTCTCGCTGCCAAGCGAAAAGTGGACTGCGTAGACAATATGCTAGCAACCCTCCAAAAAATCAAAGCAGGGGCGCCATGCTTTGGTACCGAGTCCAGACAGCAGGATTTCGATCTCAGCTGTCGCGCTTGTTGGTGGTTTGAAATGCTGGGCTGCGATTAGACCCAAGACCAGATTTTGCCATTCGTCTGACTGATCACCTTAAAAGAACACCCCCACCCCCCCCCAACAACCAGAATTCTTCCCGTTAGAGCGCGTTCACCATTGAAGAAAGCACTTATCATTGCCACCCTGAAATCCAGCTCCCAAGCAGGCCGGAGGGTCAGTAAAACTATTGTTACCTCAGCGAGCGCGAGCAGGGAACTTTGAACTCTCTTCGAGTCAGGTAGCTTGTCGGGGGCGGCTTAGGGTTCAGGGTTGGGGCTTCAACTACAACGGCTTCGCGATGCTGCTGTTGCGTCTCAAGGGTTGCTTGCAGTTGATACTGACAATCCGCATGACCCTACGCTAAGGTCATGAAGGATGTAGTACTCACGGTATCACAGTCACACCAAACCCAACTCGGGAAGATCTCTTCGAGGCAATTTCAGTTGGTAAGGATTTCTTCTGATGTTGATGGCCTAGGGGTCCAACAAGCGTAAAGGAGGCACTATGTATAGACTTTAGGGCCCCTATTCATACCCTGAACCCTACTATACCCTAAACCCTAAACCCTAAGCACAAGGGTTGGGGATTGTTGCGCTCAATGCTGGAGGAAGACTTGGGCTTCGCCGGCCGGACCCTGTACAAGTTAGGCAAAGTGGCTAATATATCGCCCTTAGTAACCCATATAGTAGTCCCCAACATAATCCCCCCTTGAAGGAGCTTAGACTATAGCTCATATAAACATGTCTCCACCGGCAGGGCGGGATCCTTTTCAACACGGTGAAGGCTCGAAAACAAATCCTGGAGGCCGGCCCCCCACACACACATGTTCATCAACTTACTTTTGGTTAGCTAGGAAGGAAGGAAAGGATCCTTCTAGTAGCCCCTACATACAGTAATTATAGTAGTTTCCATGTTCTTTTCCATTCCTTCATTCCCAGCTAACCAAAGGTAAGTAAATACGCACAGACACACATGCACATCTAGATCGCTTCGGGGTCGTAAGCAGTATTCGCGTGTTCTTTGTGGGTACGAACGAGCAAGAACCCATTACAGAGGAAACTGTGTTTCTGTAGAGACGCATTGCAGGAATTTGGGTTTAGGCTTTAGATTCCTCGTAGGCAACATAGTTCAAAACAGTAATCAGGATTTAGGGTGTAGGCTTTAGGGTTTCGAGTGCTTTTGGGCTTACAGTACTGTCTATCAGCCAGAGGGAAGGCCACTCATGCTACTCATCGTCATACGTGTAGAAACAAAAACTCTAGCTGATGCCTTTCACTGCAAGTTACGATAGCTATGATACGGTGGATACAAAAAATCCTGCATGACCCTAAGTACCTTATACCTTGGGAATAATGGTACTAGGATGTATTAAGGTCATGCAGGATTTTAGTATCCACCGTACCAGCTGATTGCTTGGAGTTTGAGACTGGAAGCAAGAGGTGCACCGGCTGATGGCCTCTGATCCATTAGTCACTAGTTCGGATGAGCGCCGTTTAGGGTTTATGAGGGGTTTAGGGTTTAGGGTTTCAGGTACTACCCTATATCTGCCTCTGAGTACAGACATTACATACACAATCCTGAGACAAATCACAAACCCAAACCCTGCAGTTGATTCCCGCTTGAAATGCGACACTGAACCCTAAGCTGTCGATCCAGCAACTTCACTGCTCACCTGCATCTTCCCAGAGCAAACCCCTTGCAATCCCTGGCGCAAATCACATCCTAAACCTGAAGGCCTGAAACTAAAAGCGAGCACTCAACCTCACCACCACCCGGAAACAACTGCCAAGTGCTGGACAATTAAGAGACAATTGCAGATCGAATCGACCTTTCCATGTTCGGTCCAGGCACGTGGCTAGGGTTTAGGGTTTAGTAAGTTTAGGGTTAGTAAGTTTAGGGTTTGGGGTTTAGGAAGTTTAGAGTTTAGGAAGTTTAGGGTTTAGGGTTTCGGGCCAGGGGGTTGCAACAGGATGACGCACATTGTGAACAGGAGTGGCGCCTGCCGACATCTGGGAGAACAAGTAGTGTGCTTCACCCTAAGCCCCAACTTGAAATGCTGCACGACACCCACCGTTCACGAGGGCATGGAAAAGATGAGCCAGGTCCTATGCTTTCTATAGTTTCACACAGCGACCTCTCAAGGGTATGCGGCTTAGGGTTTAGGATTATGGTTCGCGGTTTAGGGTTTCGGGTTGAGGTTCAGGGTTTAGGGATTCGAGTTCGGGGTAAGGAGTTGGGCGCTTAAGTTCCAGGATGAGTGTTTAGTGTTGACACTTCAGCGCTTAATTTCAGGGTTGAGGGTTGGGGGGGTTTAGGGTAGTTATATTTCATATCTAGGGGCGGTAGCGGTGACATTTGATATTGTTCCCATGGCTTCTGCAGCGGGACATGGGCACAAACCTCCCACAAAAGCCCCAACAGAGGCCAACCAAAGATTACGGTCCCTTTAGAAGGGACTTTCGCTTTTCCGCTTGGGGGGGAGGGGGGCTGTGAGTGGAAACTGGGACTGTATAGAGTGGTTAAGAAGGATATCTAGAAATTAAGGGGTCCCAATCAAAAGGATCAAATATTTGGGGCGGTCCGTAGTGGGGTCTATATTAGGGTCCTCCTACCTCAGGGAACTTCCAACATGATTAGCCATTTGAGTGCAAGCACACAACTTGCGCATACCCAAGAAAACGTTTGAAAACTACTAGCCTGGACCCTAATCCCTAAACCTTGAACCTTAAACCTTAAACCCTAAATCCTAAACCCTAAACCAAACATGTGATGCAGACCACAGAGCTTCAAACCCCTCTACCCAAACCGTCAGCCCAGCATCCCACGACCCAAATGCCATATGGCTGTTTAGGATTTAGGGCCATAAGGGTTAGAATAAAATTTTCGGGTATGTCATTATATGATTTGATAGCGATTATAAGGGATAATAGTAACTAGTAAAGCTTCTGCAGTACCCTACACCCGTCACCTCCAGTCCTAAAACCTCAAACCACCAGCAAGCCTGATCTGAAGGCCCCCAACATCTGATCCCGAATCCTAAGCCAACACGGTTTGGGATTTAGTTTTTAGGGCTTAGGGTTCAGGGCTTAGGGTTTGGGGCAAGGTTTATGGTCTCGCAATATATCGACCACAATCTACGGTACTCCTTAGTATACGCACTCGACCACTTGTTTTCGGAAACTGCCACGTTGTAGTTTCTCAGTTGGGTTCCGTTAAGATCCCCACTAGGGACCCCCAAGACGTCCTGCAACTGCCAGGCTTCGCTAGAGTTTAGGATTTCAGGCTAAGGGTTTAGGGAATAGGGCCCATACTATTTCGAGGAATCCTAGATGCCAAACACTATGAAATTGATTCGACCCTGTTGAGAAACCCCAGATCCATAAACCCCACAACATACATACTGGCCTGCTGAGGTTGTGTAAAGTCGAAGGAGGCTGTGGTTGAGCCCGAGCTAGCCTGGGCAAGGGTGGTTAAGGGGTGTTCAGGGGTATAGGTTTAGGATTTTGGGTTCAGGGTGCATGGTTTAGGGGTGTACCTACGGAGCTGAAAGTTTAAGGACAAAGGTTTCGGGCATGAGTTTGGAGTTTGGGGTCTAGTGGCCAGGGTCCAAAATTTTAGGATTTGGGGCCTAGAGTTTGGGATTTTTCAATTATACACTGAATCCTAAGCCCTTAAACCTTAAACCAAATCATTATAGCCTAAAACCCTCAAACGTAAACCCTACAAGGGTAAATGCTTGAGGTGTGACGATGACGGGTCTTGGGGCTGGAGAGGAGGATACAGGGGTCCAGATTCGCTTTGCTCTTGGATGTTTGTGATTTAGGGTTCAGCGTTTAGGGTTTAGAGTAGGGGGCTTGGGGTTTAGGGCTTTTTGTGTTAAGCTTGGGAGTTTATGATTCACCAGTCTTCGATGAAGCGGTTTAGTTTTCCTGCCTCGAGGGAGAAGAAGGCCTTCCTAAAAGTCAATAGAAAATTTCTCCGCAGAGGTTTGGTAGATAGAATAGGTAGCGTAGCTGGCGTAGCTGGCGTAGCTGGCGTAGCTGGCGTAGCTGGCACCTCCCCAAGATTTTCAGCCCTCCTCAGCCTCATTGGCGGGCCTAGTATTTGGCCTTGGAATGACCAAAAACAAAGGCCTCAATGATTGACACTATGATTTTCAGGTACAACAAATGTACACGAAGGGCAAGTTTCATTAGTTTGGGGAGCAGGCGCGCAAACCCGAACCCTCACCTCTAAAGCCCGAAAGCTCGAAGCCTGGGCCCTAGGGTATAGGGTATATAGTAATTAAAACCCGAATATTGCGCCGAACTGCTGCACCTACTACCCCCCCAGGTTCCACAGCCTTCATAATGCCCTGACCCCTAAATAGCCTGGGAAGGGAACTTATCATAAGTGGGCCTTTCCAAAATTGGGATCCTCTTTTTGTATCTCCCACGGAAGCACTCTCCGCAACGAAACGAAATACAAATCTGGGTGTCTGGGCGGGGCCGAGGAGATAACCTGCCATTCTAAACCCTACTATCAACCCTAAAACCCGTAAACCGTAACCCCTATCAACCCTAAAACCCGTACACCCTGACGCCATGTCAACCCTCAAAACCTCTAAACCCTTTCCCGCAGCAAATTTTCAACCCCTAAACCCTTGCCCCTAGCAACCCTAAACCCACTAAACTCTGAGCCCAGATCAACCCTAAACCCTGTAAACCCTGAACCCTAAATTCTAAAACCCTACTTGGAGGGTCAGGGGGACTTAATAAGTAGGTCAATAATGGGGATATTTAGGGTTACTATATGGGTTATAGGGGTTATTAACCTACTTACTAAGTCCCCCTGACCCTCCAAGTAAACCTTAAGCAAACACCGATTAACCCCTTCAAAGGCTCGAAGGCGGGCCTGGATAGTCACAATCGCTCGAGAACGCTGGGGTGTCTCAGAGGTCAATGACTGAGTCGCCACCTCAGCCGAGAATCATGGGTTGGGGTTTAGGCTGTATAATGGGTTAAGGGTTTAGGGTTTATAGGGTTCAGGGCTTAGGTGTTTCCAGTTCATACGGTTTAGGCTTTAGGTTCAGGGTTTCAGGGTTTAGGGCTTTAGGGTTTGGGGTTGGGTTCGGCCCCCACCTCGCAACATAGGTAAAAGCCATTTGATGACTTTATATATAGCTCCTAATGTCACCAACTCATTACGGACTGTTACTTGGGGAGGGCAGTGACCGCACCCTGAGTTGTTATGGGCCCGCCCAGATCAAGCCCCATATGAGGACCTTGCCTATTGGTAGGTTGGGGGGCTCCTCTTGAGGGGCCCTCATACACCCATTGACCTAAACCCTAAACCCTAAACTACGGTAGACGCACGAAACCTTGCAGAATGTAATTTTGCATATAGACTTGTAAGGGTGATGCCAGATGTCCTCGTATCCATACGTAGATAGGTATACGTTACAGCATACGGGTGTTATCCAGAAAGAATATTTCCAAGGAACTACAGGATATCACCTGGCTACAGCCTGGGGGCTCTGCCTACACTTGGATGACGACTGACTGAAACAATGAGTACCTTGATGTATACTGAAAGCTCTGTATTTCTCACCCGTGAAGGAAAATGCAGCATGTGAGGAGAGGGCATTTGCAATGTAGTAGGGGCTTGTTTCATCCTCTAATGTCGTAACACAATCCTCAATGCAATAAGGAGCTTTACCAAATGTGGGGGAACGATGCTGACAATGTTTCAAGCGTCTTGTTTCAGCCGTACTCACCTCAAAACATCAAAACAATCCGCGAAAACGCGATATATTCATAACCTGACCAGTTCATGGGGGAACTTGAGGAACAAGTTTCTGCCTAAAGAACACAGCTTGGCATTTGGGCCAGTGAGGTCTTTGTCATTTGCCCAGACACCGGAATAGCCGAATAGCCTGAATGAATCTAGTCCAGGAAGATACCGCCAATAGGTGGGGCCAATAGGTGGGTTCCCCGTAAAGCGCTTCGTTTTTTTTTCAGCCGTTCGGACTTTTCGTCTCCCGGCTGGCAAAGGGTTTAGGGTTTAGGGCTTAGGGTTTAGGAGCTATTCGCAGGACAGCCGTGCGATCGCTGTAAGCCTCCTCCATTCCTTGGTAGCCCTTACAAGCGGTGCTGTGAATTCCCTAAGACTCCAACCCAACAAAACCCTACATCCTACATCGACCCTGCATCCCCCGAATCCCCACTCTCTAAGTCCCCAAATCCCAAACTCTAGTTCCCAAAATCCCCACATCTTAAACTCTAAACCCTAAGCCCCGAGTTCCTGAATCCCTAGATCCCTAACCCTAAACCCTTAATCCCTAAATCCCCCCCCAAAAAAACGCTTAATCCCTTAGTCCTAAGCTGTGAACCCCTGAATCCCTACACCCTAAATCCCTAAATCCCTAAACTTTCACTCCCCAAGCCTTTGAACCCTAAACCCCCCAATCCCTAGACCCAAGCCCTGGGGCCACCGATCTGAGCCCCAAGCCGTGCCATTCCCGTAATCCACGGAAATCTAGCGAAGGAAAATCGAAACTTCTGCGGGTTTCGGGTTTAGGGTGTAGGGCTTAGGGGGTGGAGGCCTAGGAATAAGGGTTTAAGGTTTTAGGGTATGGGGCTGAGGGTGCTTGAGGTGGAGGAGTGGGTCCCCACATTTTTTGTATTTAATCCCCATATATACCCATCCATGCTAAAGTCTGTATCTACTCACCAGCTCGCCCTTCGGCATCAGTAGAAGAGGACCATGGGGAGAGTTTAGCTCTAGGTTTTAGAGCTTAGAGCCTTGGGGGTAGGGTTTCGGGTCTGGGTTAGCTTTGAGCATGCTTCAGCCTGTCTTGGAAACAACCATTGTAGCAATCTAGCTCGTCATACAATTCTCGAAGTCTTTCGACCGGAGCAGGAGTGTCCTCCCGGTATCACACTAGAGTGATGACCACTTGCCCTCGTAAGCTTCTTGGAAGACTCGTGTTTACCTCTTGCTAAACTTCCTAAGTCCCTGGCCCTAACCTTTGCCGAAGTAGGGGCCCGGGCAGAACTCGAGGATACGCAAGACCGTCTCGCAGTCGTTTTATTCAGGCTGATCTTTTTGGTTTACGGTTTAAGGTCTAGGGTTGAGGGTATGGCGGCTTAGGACGGGGACAACAAAGCTCAAGCGGCCGGAGTTCCAACCCCCTGAATGCTAGTAGGTAGACCATGCAAGATCCATAATGGCACCTGCAAGGACGACAGGACATATCCTGGTAATAGCTTGCACTTTTCCTTCCTAGCTTCAAACCCATAACTCTAACCCTGAACCTCTAAATGAGCTCGCGCCAAAATTCTTATTCCCAGAAGCGGCCGCATCTTAGTTGGGTTTCCCCTGTCGGTAAACAGCATTTGTTAGGGGTATCCGTGTTGGGTTTCC
>CAJNIZ010046371.1:24886-39875 GCA_905231905.1 Symbiodinium pilosum | reverse complement strand
CGAGATGCAAGATGCAAGATGCAAGTATATCATGTTGTCCTAAAAAAATGCTGGAACCAAGACTAAAGCGACTAAAGCACAATCGTACTCTGTAATATTTAAGAAGTTCACTTTGAGTTGCAGGCTCAAGCGGGCAATTTCAGCTTCAAGACCTGTATCTGAAAACCACTTACTGGTGCCTCAGCTGCAGAAGAGGAGAGGAAAGCGTCCAGGACATGATTGGAACACTGAAGCACGTCATCTGGGGGGTGGGGCTTCCAAAAGAAGGGGACCTGTTTTGGGTATTCCTATGAGAAGGACTACACTACCTTGCGCGCGGAAAAGGGGAAGGGTAATTTCTGGAAACTCCCGTCTCAATATGGTTATTGTATTAAGGGGCTTGTAGGGTCTCCAGTACAGATAGCATAGGTCTAGTTGTGAAGCCCAGGACCCTAAACCCTAAACCTCCGGCTGCTTGGCATGCAAGACAGATGGCCTTGTGTACGCGAGTAGCTGCACGAGGAACTCCAACAAGAAGGCCTCTGTACCGATACATGGGTCTGGCGTTTACGGTCCAGGGTTAAGGATTTAAGACCAAAAGACATCTGGGCTATAGTCCAAACTCCTAGCAGTATCCCACATAATCCCCTAGATAACCCCTTGAAGGAGTTTAGACCCTAAACCCTTAACCCTATGTAATCCCCAATATATCACCCTGCTTTGAAGAATTTAAAGATAGCTTACAAAGGGATGAAATGTGCTTTGGGTTGTTCTTTCTGGGCTTTTGCAAAACTAAACCACATGCCCTCCCCCGCCCCCCCAATAGTTCTGGGTTGTAGCGGCTTCGGTTTGAGCATGATCGTCCTTTTGAATCTATCTGTAGTGCCCCAGAACGAGCCTTATGGAAGATGCCAATTTTTGTTTGTTTCCCCAAAGATTAACGAGAACCAATACACTGAACCCTCCACTGGAAGCATGCTGCTTTTGACATGAGGCTGCCTGTCGCGCGTGACCCGAATAACTATTCGCAGAAGGGGGTGGAACGAAGACCCAAAGTTGGCACCGACTTTGAGGACTCGAAGACAACAAAAGGCGAAGATGAACCTTAGGAATTACAAGCCAAGGAGACAGATTCTGCGAACATGCGTTGTAGAACGTCAATGCCTGGTCCTCCGACAACCCACCTACACACTCAGCAAAACCTACATTGAAACTTTTCCATTTACCCCCTGATTCTGGGGGGGGTGTGGGCAAGGAGGCATCTGGAACACGGAATACACGAAAGCGAGATGCCACCTAAGTCTGTATATGAGACACTTGGTAGTTTGCCATAGACCTTACGTAATATACTAAAATCCGCACTATGGGGACCCCAGAAAGGTACCCCTATTTTTCGGAAACCCCCGCTCATCTACAGACCACAAATTAACTCGTAACATATTTGCTCATTCCTCAGGCCTGTACTACGACACTCTCTCTGCCTCAGAACCAAACCCTGAACCCTGAACCCTACACCCAACAGTATTAGTTTCAGCTGTTCACGTGAGCCATAATCAAAACTCCCAGTATCCCCCTTAATAACCCTTATCATACTCCGCTATTGAACCCCCAACTGAACCCCTTTTAAGGAGTTTAGAGTATAGCTCATGTGAGTGTGTGCAGGGACATCCCAAGAATATTTCAACACCAATGAGACATGAACATCCTACAGCTCCGCTCCTCATGTAGGGGCCTATGTGCTTGCACCGTTAAGGGGTTTAGGGTTTAGGGCTTTGGTTTCCTAATGTAGGCCTATTTGCTTTCAATTGGGTTTTGGGGCGTGTATATCATACAATAGTTGTAGAAGGATTATACATGAAAGATATTGGTACTTGTTCAGACTTCTATTATCATACTTCTTCTGAGGTTTTGACAGCCATCAAGACAACCAGAATGGTGTCCAGCACCGCGTCGTTGGACTGGGGAGAGTCTCTTCGGTTGCACTAAGCTGTTTAGGATTTAGGGTTTAGAGCTTGGGGTTGGGATCTAAGATGTGCAGGAGGGGATCAGGTTCAAACCTCTTGGTTTGAGGGTTTAGGGTTTATGGTTTAGGGTCATGGGGTAATGAGGATTATGAGGATTAGAAGCACCCAAGCCGTCGCTGATAGAAGCGGGGACATTGTTGTTTTTGTTGGAGCTCAGGATTTCAAAGAAACAACTTGTAAAAGCCATGGCATGCATTGGCCCAGCGCGCTAGATGAGGATCAACGAGTGGATCCCTCCATGTGAAAACATGTGTGTATATATATGTATGTATATAGATGTATATAGTCATAGGGAAGGTTGCCAAAACTATGCTCCTCTGTTAGGTACCCTGAATGCTAGGGACCGTGTTACAACGAGGCCCCAAAGGAGGCCCTTAGCTTGACAAACTAGGTATATCGCCTTAGAACCTAAACCCGGTACCCTAAACCCTAGACCCTAGGCCCCAAACCCTAAACCCGTATCCAACCCCAATCACCAATTCCTTCCTTTCCTACCAACCACGAGGCGAGCCGTCTCGCGGGAAAGTACCGGAGAGGCTACCGAATTTTGGCTAGCCTGTAGATTGTCTGCCCTAAACCCTAAACCCCTAAACCCTAAACTACAGCCATCCTCGTAGCTGCAGTTGTAGTTTGCCATATCCGAAGTATGTAGTGATGACAAAGTCGCCATACTTAGTGTAATCATACATCCTGAACCTCAACCAAACGAAGCCCTACACTCTTATGTTAGATGGAACCCTAGACCCTAACCCCCATACCCTGAAGCCCCAAACCCTAAATCCCAAACCCTAAATCCTAAACCCTGTATCCTAACCTCCTTTCAAGAGCCTCTTGAAGTCCCAACAACACATGATGGCAGCCAGGCGGCGACATTGATGATGATAAAGACATCTGCGAGAAACAACCTTGTTCAACGGTTGCTTTTTGCAGAATACCCTAAGCCCTAAACCCTTAAAACTTCAAGGTGGTTCTGTTCAAGGCCGCTGTTGTGTCGGGGGCAGCTGAATTGAAGTTCAACCGCGGCGCATTGTGAACACACAGCAAACCCTGAACCAATTGCTTCCTGACGGTTAGCAGGAAATAATAAAAGAACATGGGTATTGTTTGGGTACTGCCCCCCCCCCCCGTAACAGTCTATATTAGGGGCCCTATTAAGGGCTATAAATAACCATATTATATTTGTTATCCAACTGTTACTGAGGGGGGGCAGTACCCAAGGTATTGTCTAAGGACTACTATAAGAATCCATTCCTCCCTTCCCCGGCTACCAAGACCATCACATGTATACCTTAAGCTCACTGAGCTTCAGCCTCCTGATTGTCAAGAGTCGCGCCCCCAAACTCAAAACCTGGCTGCACACATCCCTTCCCTGAACGCGGAAACTGCAGCGCTGGGTATAAACACACTGCAAGCTGCCCATGATATCGCTGAGCTCAAATCCTGACGCGAAGGCCTGTGCCCTCGCGACCTTCTACACCTGTACAGCTGTCGAAGCTCTGTCTGGAACCCAAACGGGCCTGTATCCAATTCTGCTTATGATTTCTCAGAGCACCCGCCTCTAGACTACCCCGAAATACTTCCCCCCTATTAAACCTATGGCTGGCTTTCGGAATATCTTCCGCGTTGACCGGCAATTTGAAAATTTACTTGATTCAAAGCACAGACCCATGCGTCACCCTAAACCCTAAACCCTAAACAGCAGAGGATCCTGAATCCATGATGGGCTCCCGACGCCACGAAAAGGCAGAATAGCATGAACGCCTGCCGGGCACTCTACCTAACCCCAAGCCCTGAACCCTGAACCCTGAACTCTAAACCCTGACCCCTAATCCCTAAACCCTAAACCCTAAACCCTAGACCCTAAACCCTAAACCCCAAACTCAACCCTAAACCCCTCAACGGCATTCAAGCCCTGGGGCTCAACAACTTCCAGGCAAACGAATTGGGTTACGATCTCCAAATTTTTGGCCAAGCGGGGCTTAGAAGGAAACAGAAGCGTCAGAAGCCAGCAGCCAACCTCACAAAATGTTGAAGAAAGGGTTTAGGGTTTTCAGGCTTAGGGTTTAGGGCTGCGCGGATGCAAAAAGATGACTTTGTAATGGTATAGTTTCCGCAGGTGTTGTCCCATAACCTTCGTGCCAATAAAGTCCCCTGCACACAGCCCAACTACAGGGGCCTAAATAATTACACATACTGTTTGAGGTCTATTTGAGGTACCCTATACTATGACAGTACAAGGAATATGGAACCATAATATTGGTAACTATTCAGGCTGCACTCACCACTGGGCTTTAAGCTCAGGACCCCGTATCTAGCGTTTGGGGTTTTGGGGGGTAAGCAGGCAGGCTTTGGGTAGAGAAACCAATGCAACGCAAAGCTGGTAAGTACTGCCCAAGGGTTGTGAGTGTTGGATGTAGCTGACATCAAAACCTAAACCCTAAACCCTTAAGAACCCCAAGGATATATGTTGTTGGCTACTCAGAGATGCTTGGGGTCCTTCCTACTACCTTTGAGAATCTCACATGTGGGACCAGCTGCACATACACAACCATGAAAGACGGTATCCAAGTAGGGCTCTAGAAGAGACTGCAGGAAATGATCGGGTCAGAACTTGGATTTTGGAGGCTTACTTACTTACAACCCTCTACACATGCACCCCCGCATAGACTCCATTTCATTACGTGGTTGTAAATAACTTGGCTTGTTCCTTGAATCCACATATCCCTATGCGACACTGAGGGAACACCATCCGCGCTCCTGGAAGAAGTGGTTCTTGAAGACCTGACATCACTAGCAGCTGTCCGAACTTGGAAGTCTGAATATTTGCATGACTTCCCCTACCATCGCTCCCCCCTACATGTAAGATTTAGGGTTTAGGGTGCAACCTCCAGGTTTCTCCTTGGTTGGGATAACCAGGGCCAATTGAGGTTAGTTAATGGGGATCCGGGGTGGCACTAGCAAACGCAAAACTGAAGCTGCAAACTCTAAGCCCCAATTCACCTGCCCGAACCCTGACCATGAACACCATATGATGGTTCGTGAAACCAACTTCTTTCCAAGAACTTATAGTCCCCCTTAAGTAGATAGAACATGGCGTTGGGTATGTTACAATAAGATTCCCATATAACCCATTCTCTATCTACTTAAGGGGGACTATAGGTAGAAGCACTCGGGATGGAAGCATCAGGTGATCAGCGTAAGGTTTAGGGTCTGTTGTTTAAGGTTCGGTTTCAGGAATCGATGGTCAGGGGCGTTGGGTGCCTTTGGATTTTAGGGTTTTGGGTTTAGGGTTCAAAAAGGCATTCAAATATACCCTATACCCTAAACCCTGAACCGCAATATGCCAGCTTTTCACATGATCCTAGATGATCCCAAGGATCCCCTTGCACTCGGGTCCCGGGTACTGGGTCTCCCATTGTGCGAAGCCCACCCTTGCGTACAATGATTTTTTTTAGCTGTGCAGATGCTCATGTTACTCTGCGAGATTTACAGACAAGACCTTTGAGACCAAGCCCTGAATCCCCTGAATCCGACATCTCAACCCTAAACCCCCAACCCAAAACCGTAAACCCTAAACTCTGAACCCTAAACTCTGCACCCTAAACCCTAAGCCCTAAACCCTAAACTCTGAACCCTAAACTCTGAACCCTCAACCCTAAACTAACCTCAGCTTTCCTAGCCCCGCCTGGGGGCTTCCCAAATTTGGGGAGCTTCAGGGACAGGGTTTAGGGTTTAGGGTTCAGGGTTTGGGGTTTAGGGTTCAGGGTTTGGGGTTTAGGGTTTAGGGATCAGGGTTTAGGGTTTAGGATTTACGGTTTTTAGGGTGGCAGGGGACCATAATGGCACTATTGTTGATACTAGAAATCCTGCATGACGATAGTATTTTATGGTACAAAGTACTTAGGGAACTGCAGGCTTTTTAGTGTCTGCGGTATGGGGTTCGCATTGAAAGTATTCTATACATGGTCCGAAGATGTGGGACATCTGCTGCTTACAAATGCAATACGACTTTCAAAGCCTTAACCCCTAATTCTAGACTAGTTGGACCGAATTTACGTTATCGACTGCTTCCCCGTAATCCTCGCGCACGCCCTAGTACAAACGTGCCCCTATAGAGATTGGGCATGTTTCCGGGTGTCATTGCGGTTTGTGGTCTGGGGGGGGTTCTACAGGGACTCCAAAGAACAATACCCTCTTTCAATCCTCACAAACATGGAACCCCAGAAAGGGCCTTGAGGAGAAGCCCTCACGTGGTAACAACGATACTCACTGGACCGCGTGCCAACCCATAGATCTTTGGCTTGACATTGTTACAAAGTCTAGGTACTCCCAATCACAGGCACTATAAGCCAGCTAATCCCATATAACTCCTGCTACAAGTTGCCTTCTAAACTGATTTCGTATGCGCATCTCCTTTGCGCAATTACTCAATTGCGGCCAAATCGCGTTGCGCGCAATCTCACCCCAAATGGCGAAGTACTCCGTGAATGTCTGCAGCACAGGGTTAGGGTGCTGGGCCTCCCCATGCCCAATGGTGGACTGAGATCTCATTTGCTGAGAGGACTTTGGTATTCCCAACCCCTACAGATAACCTACGACTAATGTAGGGTCCGAATTCTTGAAATTGTGCAAGGATTGGGTTTACTTAGCCCACATTACCTTAGGAAGAAGAAAGGGCCAGTTTTACTTAAATATAAGGAATCCCATACGCCGAAAAATATCCAGAATCCCTCTAGGGTTTGGTATAGTCAGCCATTCCCCATCCGCACAGAAGAAAGCCGGTAAGCACCCTTGAAGCCAAAATCCAAAATGCAAAGCCCTAGTCCCTCATCCTTCAACCTTGACACCGCAAACCCCTGGAAGACCCGACTCCGGCTTTGATGCAGGTTGTAACAGTTTCAATTGATTTTGGTTTGGGGCCTAGGGTTTACCTTAATCAGGGGTATATAGGGGTTGCATGGGTATATATGCGCATACATGGAGGGCACTTAGGGATATATGGAATTATGTTACCTGGACCCCTGAAGTATGTAGAATAATGGTCTTTCCTGATTTTTGGAACCTATTTCGAGGGTCCAAGGTAGGGTCTCGGCTACAGGGAGATGGCAGCTGAGGAGGATTTTTGGTTCGACCTATGCTCGGTGGTAATTTCTCAGAGACGCAGGCCAGCCCTTGTGAACCTAGAACCAACAACACCCTGAGCCTGAGTGCTGGCATTGATGCTTGAATAATTTTAGCATGGCTAAGCAAGTTAAAACGTCGGAGGGTTCCTGCAGAAGTCTGCGGTAGGGTGTTTGTTCCACTTCATGATTAAGGAGACCTTAGGGAGGTCAGCCATCCCTACGTTCTGGAATGAAGCTCTCCAGAAAGGTCTCCCAATGCGGGCGTCCCCTTTACGCAGAGTCCACTGTGGGCTCCCATAAGGTTAAGGGTACCGCCTTTGGATTTACTAAACCCTAAGCCCTTGACCCTAAACCCAAACCGGTTAATTAAGAACATCTGCAAACCAGGTGCGACACCGAGTCCTGAATCGAAATCTGAAACTCTTACGTCCTAAATACAGGCTTCTCGACACTGTTGCTGTGGTCCTGGGCGGCTCGTCATGATAGAGGGGAGATAGACCGTATACCCTAAAACCCAAACCCTAAACCTTATACACCCCAAACCCTTAACACTGACCCCAAGCCCTAGACCCTAAACCCCAAACCCTAAACCCCAGTAGGGCACCAGACGAAGGCACTGAACCCCAAACCACATCAGCTGCAGCGCTACTCCCCTGCCTCCTCCTGGACAATGACCTGCTGTCGGGAGCAAGTCATGTGGCATAGCGAACAAAAGCCTACATGAGCTACAGTCTAAATTCTTCAAAGGGGGTTAGATAGGGGATTATATAGAGGACTATAATGGGGGTTATGAAGGCGGATACTCAGTAGTTTAGACCCTAGCTCACATCATGTTCGAGAACTTTGGGAACGAGTTTTGATTGCATAAGGCTTGTGTTTCAGCAGGTGTTCGTTTAGGGTTTTGGGTTTGGGGTATCTACAAAGCTTGAAGATAGAAGGTCCAAGGCACTATGCGTGCAGTTCTTGGACTGGTCTTCCCCTACGTGCCAAAATTGGCAGATCTTCGCTGTAGAGATCCAACCGAACCATGCGCACAACTTTGAAGAAGAAGAGTTTAGGGTTTAGGGTTTTAGTAGGGAATCATACTCCTAAAAACCCTACATCCCTGATTTAGAGTTTAGGGTTTTAGTAGGGAATGATATTCCTAAACCCTACATCCCTAAACCTAGTCGTCCATCGGTCTGACCTCAGAGAATAGTGTCTCATGCCCCTTCAGGGTTGCGGGTTTAGAATTTCCCCATATAATCCCCCTTGAAGGAGTTTAGACTATATACAGCTCATATGAGGGTTTCTCAAAATGAGTGGCCGTTGCTTACCCAATAAGGGAGCAACTCTGGACACCTAGGGTTCAGAATTTGGAGTTCGGGCTGCTTAGTTCGGTAAGGGGTCCCAGTTCAAAAGCACCAGATCTCTGGTTCAGAGCTTCCTAGACCTTAATGTATAGTTTTTTGGGTTTAGGGCTTAGGGTTTAGGGTTAGCCGATTTCTAGACGCAAAGCACTAAAGCCTACAGCCTCATACACTTAAACCGGAGCAGAAACTAAATTTCAGGATCCAAGCCTGAACTAATTTAGCATTTTGAGTTTGCTTATGAACTCGGGCACCCAGCGTAGGTGGAAGGTTTAGAGTTCCAGTCAGCAGCCAAGAGGAAACTGCTGTTCTTGATGAAGAAATGCTGCACTACTCGCACTCCCTGGACTGCTGTAATTCCTAGCGTTTAGGAGGTTCCATCAACCGCAGGCACACCCCAAACCCCTGAACTATGAACACTACACGCCATACACTCTGATCCCTAAACAGGCCTTCTCAAAAAACAACTTCGAGCACAGAGTTTGTTGAGGTTGAAAATCCACCACTTGGGCGGTTGTCCAAATTTTGGTCCCTTTTTGGATCCCTGTTATAATACGGCACCTAATCTTTAGGGTGCCCAAAAAAGGACCATAGTTTTGACAACCACTCATTTGGGGCTTCGAATCGTTTAAAGGCTTTTTGGTCTAACCCCCCCCCGAAAACCCTAAACCCTACAGACTTATGGGGGATGGGGTTTCCTAACACTAGGGGTACCATTTGGGCGTCCCAGTACTAAGGATTATAGTATGGCGGAGTCTATATTAGAGTTCCCCCTGTTTGTAGAAAGTACCCTTTGCACTGAAGTTGCAAGGCCTTCTGGCGCGTGGCTTCCTGCGCGCCAGGATTTGAAGTCTGAAAGCTTTGAGGTTTCAGGGCTGACGGTTCAGGTTCGAGGCCTAGACTTGAAATTCTGGGCCTAGGGTGTAGGGTTTAGGGTTTCGGGTTTAGGGTTTAGGCTTTTAGGGCAAGGGGTTCAGAGATTTGAGTTTAAAGTTGCGGAGGCTTGAGGCGCACAGCGCTCTCACAGCACCAACTGCTTCCTTCTCACTGCTACCGCAGCCAAACCCTAAACCGAGACCCTCAACCCGCCCGTAGAGAGTACTGATGTCTTGGCAGTTCAGAGATTCATCGTGTAGGACAGAGAACATCAGATCTTGCAAGCCTCAATCCCAAAACGGGTTGCCCTGCCACCATCAGCTACATCCGCGAAAGAAGCTAAGAATGTGTACAACATCGAAAGACATTTAACAACTATTCAGCAAGCCCGATACACTGGCTGTTGAACCTGAAACCCTTCGGTCTGATTCCTCGGTAGACCTGGAACCCCAAACTGCACACCCTAAAGCCAAAAGCCCGAAACGCGAAGCCCTCGAACCTGAACTTCAGAGCCATGAAGCGCCAAGGTTCCACTTGCAAGCCCCAAAACCCCAAGCCCTTTCTCCGGAAAACAAAACGCTGAACCTCAGACACACCCAAGACACCTCAGCCCCAAATGAACATCCTAAACACTAAACATCCTAGACCCTCTGAATTCCCGCCCTCAACCCTAAAGCCCTATCTAACCCCTATGAGATGCCTATATTCCCTACATAAAACCCTGTTGGACCCACAGGCCCTCCATTCCAGGCTCCTCCTGCTCCTCAGGCTCAAGGAACTGTTTTCGCTCCTTGGACTCGACTTCATCCTCACAAGGGTCTGCTAGGATGAACCATTCAGGTCTAAGGTTTAGGGTTTAGGGTTTAGGGGTTAGGGTTTAGGGTTTTTGGGTTAAGGTTTAGGGTTTAGAAGGTATAGATTTTATATTGGGGTCCTACTAGGGTTATATTGGGATAATGGAAAATACAATGGAAACTACTATTTAGGGTTTAGGGGTTTAGGTCTTAGGGTTGAAGACTTAGGGTTGAAAACAGAGCGTTGAAGGATTAGAGTTAAGGGTTTAGATGTTGGGCTTAAGGCTTAGTGCCGCAGATTTAGGGTTTTGGGCTTAGGTTTGAAGATCTCGAGCTTGGGGGACAGAAAGTTCAGGGTTGAGAGCCCTATTAAACCCTAAACCCAATGAGTTTACAGGTCATAGGTCAGGCAGAAGATTTCGGATTTAGGGGCGGGCCCTAAACCCTAATCTCTAAACCCTACACCCTAATCCCTAATCCCTAAACCCTAATCCCTAAACCCTAATCCCTAAACCCTAAACCCTGAACCTGGAGGTGGGTTTTTGGGATTCGGGCTGTTGAGCAGTGTTTAAAAGGTGGACTCCTCTCCATCCCAGGCCCGGCGCGGTTTAGGGTTTAGGGTTCAGGGTTCAGGGTGTAGGGTTTAGGGTTTAGGGTTTAGGATTTAGGGACTAGGGTCAAGGGTCAGGGTTTCAGGTTTAGGGTCTAGGGTTTAGGTTTGGGGTTTAGGGTTTAGGGCTTTGGAAAAACGCCTACAATTCTACTGTAGCGGCGGCTGTACGCATGCCTGCTGAGAGCTCCCGATGATCACATATCCTGAAGCCTCCTTGAAGCCTGGTGAAGAAACAAGAAAACGCTGGCCTAAACGATAAACAAATACCCTCAACAGGTTTAGGGTTTAGGCCTTATAAACTCTAAATCCTAACTCCTGCTAAATTTCAGAGACCCTGCACCTAGTCTACCAACATGCACGTACCTGACTCTGTTTACATGCATGTGAAATACCGTCCCAGAAGCATCGCACAAGCTTGGAAATTCGGCTTCAGAAGCTTGGAAATTAGGCTTCAGATATTTGGTTGTTTCCCAAAATAAGGGGACCCCAATATACACCCCAAAATACTATAGTCCTTATTGTAGGGACCCCCAAGAGCTCCCCCTAAGTATAGTTCTGAACATTGTTGCCCCGCCCCGGCGCAGCCCCACAGGGTGCACAAGCTGCAGACGCACTCAAAAAAACTGGCGCGTAAGCCCCGAACATTGAAGGCGCAAATTGTAAACCTGAGGTTTAGGGGTTTAGGGTTTAGGGCTGAATCCTTCCTGAACACGTTTGTGCATCCCCTCTCTCAAGACTTGAGGATATCTACTTGCAGAAAAGTGGTTGCAGGCCTCATTGCCCCGTTCCATAGAATCTCCTGCAATCCCAACGTATCCATATGTATCATCTGCATCTTCGAGAACCTCCCACAAAGACACACAAAGTTCTGCACATACATAAACTGACTTCTGTTCACATGCCGTACGCATGCGCTGTGCCTCCTCTATCAAGTTTTCCTCCATCATCCTGGCAGGACAGGCTATAGTCCCCCTGAAGTAGATAGAATATGGGGTATATGGGGATCTTATTTAAAAAATACCCAAAGCCATATTCTATCTACTTAAGGGGGAATATAGGTTCTCTGCTCCGAAGCTTTGCCACACCTTACGGCTAGAATAGGGCCTCCGAAAACTTAGGGCTAGGCTGGGGCTGCCCAAGCTTAGGGCGAACATGGGGCCTAGATTATATCAGGGAGCTTATACGGAGCCATACTCCGAACCAAAATCATAAACGCTGAGGGCTTAAATCCTAAACCGCAATGCTAAACGTAAAACGGCTCTCTGCATGTCCGCGCTTAGACAAACTTCAACACCAAGGCCTACAACCCATATTAATATGGAGGCCCAAGATTCCCCGGCCCTTACATACTTATTAGGCGAGCAGGGGAAGGTCTACATACACATCCTATGCTTAGGGTTTTTGACCCCTACACCAGAAACAACCCCAAACCCCGCGACCCAAAACACATTCAGGCTCCCAGGTTTGGGCAAGGCTGCGGGAAAATTCATGCCAGCGATCTTGCGGTATTGTGTAAAATTCAACTGACAGCAACACATCCCCAAACTCTCCACCCAGAGTGGACCCAGAGTGCTCTGCGACCATGAATCTACTTACTGGTTCTCAGTAGGGAATAAACCCTAAATCCTAAACTCTAAACCCATAATCCCTATATCATCTATTCCGTCATTCTCCACTCAGAGCCAAGACGTCTACAATGTATTCGGGGGATGGATGTAAGTGCAGGGCAAATTTAGACACAAGACTTCTAATCCTCAACATCCTACCAGCTCTCATGTTGGAGGCAAAGCCCGAAACGCTAAAGCCTATGCGCTTCATGTCTAGTTGAACCCTAAACCCTAAACCCTTTGCGGCTCTCCACCCAGACCTGCAGTGGAAGCATGCTCTCCTAAATCGGTGTAGAATCTGTCTCCACAAAAACCCCAGACAAAAAAGAAGTAACCCCAAAACCTAGACCGAAAATCCCTTAACCTAACCCATTAACCCCCAAATCACAGCCTTTCCAAGAATTACACACTCCTTTTTGGAGGCATCCTCTAATAAGAGCAATAATATGTTGGGGGTCCATACTGGGCCCTCTTTTAGAGAAATCCTTGGGTCCTTCCCCAAATCTAGGCCCTAAACCCTAAACCCTACTCCCTAAACCCTAAATCCTAAACCCTAAACCCTCCATCCTCAGATGAGGATGGTCTTGTCTTCGGAGATCGCCCACAAAGTCGCGAATGGTGTCAATGACCTCCTGTAAGGGGGATGGGGTTCAGGGTTTAGGGTTTAGGGGTTTAGGCTTTAGGGTCTAGGGGTTTAGGGTTTAGGGAGGGTATATAGGGCAGATGGAGATTTCCCAAAATTAGGGGTACCTTTCTAAGGGTGCCCATAATAAGGATGACAAAATTTTGGTGTCGATATTGCGGTCCCGGTATTTGGGGGAACTGCCATATATGGGAAGACAGTGGGGTATACCGGCTTATGTACGGTCCAGGAGAATTCGTTGGTTTAGGGTTTGGGGCCTGAACACTTTTGGAGCATGACTCGCATTTTCCACATATCCTTCTGGAAGAATATGCCAGTGGTTAGAGGTCATTTTACTGGGTTGCTGTTAAGGAACTGAAATTAACAGCTCAATTACATTACTATGAGAATGAAACCCTGTGGTAACTTGAGTTAAGTTCCTTCGTAGCAACCCAGTTCAAAGTATATGATAACATACTTCGATCAGAGTCGCTGCCCGCTTGGCTTCTGTGTTGAAGGATCTGGGCATTGCACGTCATGCGAGAACCTACTCGAAAGGAGGTGGCTCGCCTACGTTTATCTTTCGGGGGTTCGTAGGGAGTAAGTGAATATAGTATATAGAGATGTATATGGGTTAGATGCCCTTATTCCCTACTAACAACTAAGAAGATATTGCTGTCAATGAAAGGCAGAGAGTGCATTCCATGGTATCCCTGCCGAGGTGGCACTCCGACCTCACAACGAGTGATAAGATGTCAGAATCTTGAAGAACTAGGTTCCCAGTAACCCCTTAATAATAAGGGTACCCTTTTTCCTACTATTCAGTTTGAATAAGGAGGCCCCCACATAACACTCAGATTAAAAGGGCAAACGGGTACTACTGGGGTACCTAGTTGAAGAATTGAAAGTCCTGGACTCCAATCTTTCCAGGTTGCATCATAGGCACCCCATACATAGATGTTTAGGGCTGGGCCAGTACAAACTGATTTATGACACATCCCCCAGAACAAAAACTCAAGCCCTCTATGCCGGCGAGCAATTTTATGAATTGGGGGGACAGACCCCCAAATAATGTTGAACATAGTTGGGTACTGCCCATCCTGTAACAGTCTACATTAGGGCAAATATTAGTCAACTGTACAGAGTGCGGGCAGTGCCCAAAATATTGTCCTCAGTACTGGGGCCCCGGAAAGGGACCCCTAATCTTCGAAAGCCCGCAAGTAAGAACTGCACTAATGCCCTAAGCCCCACATCCCTACTATATTCAACATTAGGGGGTGAGTGGGGGCATTTAGTATCGGAGGGAACCAGATTACACATGATTGGTCATGGGAGGCCCCATGAAACCCAACAATTCTCAACCCTAAACCCAAACAAATTTCCCTATTTGAGCCATAGTAGAAACTCCTGGTACCCCTTCGTAACCCCTATAGCAGTCCCCTATATACTCCCCCATATACCCCCTTTACGGAATTCAGACCCTCAACCTTCAACCCTAAAACCTATATTCTATAGTCCCCTTTCTAACCTCCCTTTAAGGCATCTAGACCCTCAATCTGAACCATATTCTATAATCCCCTATATTACAGCCCCATCTTTTCAGGAGTTTGGACCCAAAACCCTAAACCCTATGTTCTATAATCCCCTATATAACCCTCCGCCTATTAAGGAGTTTCAACCCTAAACCCTATCTTATATAATCCCCTATATGCCCGACCCTTTTTAGGAGTTTAAGGAGTTTAGACTATAGTTCATTTGGAGAAACCTAAACCCTAAACCCTAAACCCTAAACCCCCTCCTCATCACCGGAGGCCAAAGCCAGGTCCATCACTGTCTGGCCACGCCTGTCCTCGGAGCGTCTGAATTGGGGAATCAGTTAGGGTTTAGGCTTTAGGGTTTAGGGTTTAGGGTTTAGGGTTCAGGGTTCAGGGTTCAGGGTTCAGCATCTCAAGTCCAAGCATTCATTGAAGAGCAGCTTTTCTAAGCACCAGAAGAATACCCA
>CAJNIZ010046371.1:0-24786 GCA_905231905.1 Symbiodinium pilosum | reverse complement strand
GATTGACCATTTGGCAATAAATACCATTAGGGTTTAAATATATATGGTAGAGAGGTTTAGGGTTTAGGGTTCAGGGTTCAGGGTTTAGGGTTTAGGGTTTAGGGTTTAGGGTCAGGGGGACTCGGTAAGTAGGTTAATAACCCACATAAGCCATATAATAACCCCAGTTATCCCCATTATTCATCTACTTACTAAGTGCCCCTGACCCTCCAAGTAGGATCTATAGGGTTTGGGAGTTACTGTCTGGTGCAAAGGTTACGGATTTAGGCGTTGTTAGGGAGTGTGGGATTTGAGGCTAAAGGGTTTAGAGACCTTAGCATGCAACATGTCAAGTGTGATTGCTGGGATCGGATTTAGGGTCAAGAAGTTAGCGAGGCTTGGACTTTTTGAGGTTCGTTGCTGCAGATTATGATTATACTTTAGGGCTTAGGGTCTAGGGTTCGGGAATCCTGATAAGAGTCCCTGCAGGCACATAACACGGTCGATCGTGCCGAAATGGTACGTCGCAGAACCATAGGTACTAGCAGCAGCAGCAGCAGCAGCAGCAGCAATTTGCTGAAGTCCCACAGCCTAAAGCCTAGATTCCAGATCCTGACCAGCAGACCTCGACCAAAAAGCAAGGATTACGTTACAGTTCCCAAGGTTTGGGTTAAGGATGACCTGAATGAGGGAATGTAAACAGACATGGAAACGATGTGCCCAGGTAGGGGCCACTCTTGGGATCCCTTGCTCCATTCCGTACCAACACCCAGTAAGTTGAAGATGGCCCACCTAAGCTTACTGGGGGGGAGTAGGGAGGAAAATGCATAAAATATGGCTTATACAAGGATTATATGCCCTCATCCCCCACGAACTACCAGTAAGTAAGCCCTCCTGGACTCTAGATTCTCAGCCTAAGAGTTTGCAAGTCAGTCGCCTGCAAAAGTTCTATCTTTGTATTGGCTACCTCAATACTCCACAACCAGGGACCCTAGACTTCTCACATGAGAGATGTGAGGTCCTTACCCGCAAGGGTTCGGGTTACCAAGGTCCGCTTGCTATCCTGGTGATTCGCCCTGAAGCCCTAAGCCCCAAACCCTGAAAGTTCAAGGTCTTAGGGTTTCTTAGCAGGCGTGTCCTTCACGAACGGATTTGCCTTTGCGATGATGAGCGCATCCATGATATCCAGGACACCCTGCCAACATAAAGACGAATGGTACTGTTGATACTAAAACTCGGGGTTATATATGGGACTATAGAATACAAGGTTTAGGGTTGAAGGTTGAGGGTCTGAATTCCTTAAAAGAGGGTATATGGGGGAGTATATAGGGGACTGCATGACCTCAATATACAATAGTCCCATTATTCCCAATATATAATGTAATTAGCGTCATGCAGGATTAAAATATCCACCGTATGGCATGACATCTTGTTTAGGGAGAGGCTATGGCAGCATGATAATGGTGCGCCTCTACTGGCTCTAGGGGGGAATAGAAATTACCCACCTCGCCGTCCCTAAACCCTGAGCCCTATAAACCCTAAGCCAAACCCTAAACCCTAAACCTTAAACCCTAAACCCTAAACCCTAAACCCTAGACCACCATGAGATGGGGGCTTCAAGTCCCTTAGTACCGTGGGGATATATGGCGTTTTCCCAAAATTAGGGGTTTAGGGTTTAGGGTTTAGAGTTTAGGGGTACTATGGGGATATATGGCGTTTTCCCAAAATTAGGAGTTTAGGGTTTAGGGTTTAGGGTTTAGGGTTTAGGGGTACTATGGGGATATATGGCGTTTTCCCAAAGTTAGGGGTACCTTTCAGGGGGTAGGAGCTACAAAGGAAAAAACAGGGTTTGGGGATCAGTTGTTCGGCTTTAAGGTTTCCAAAAAGATGGGTACCTTTCTGGGCATCCCTATAATAAGGATCATACTATTTTGCTGTCTACATTCGGGTCCCTCTTTCTACGGAAGCTGCCAACTTGAGAAACTCCTACGCATGGGCGGTTCAAACGCCTTCCTGGGGAGATTCATCCGGATTGTTGTAGAAGAAAAGAATTTTCGGAGCGAATCATTGTGGTGGCCAGTTGGGTTACGGGTGAGGATTGAGGGTTAGGGTTTAGTGTTCGGGCAGCTTGGAAGTAAAAGCCGGGAGGTCATTCTGATTGAGATCTGCATCCGTCTGCATGGGAGAACTAGTGTTTCCCCCAACGTATGGACTCCAAACTAACATGTAACCCTCAATACAGGTACCCCTCCCAGAAGGGAACGCAAAATTGCGCAACCCTAAACCCTGAACCCAGAACCGTAAACCGAAAAAACCCAAGGTAGCGGACTGTGTTTCAAAACCCCCAAAGTTTACGCCACAAAAACCCAAACCGCGGGCCCCGTTCAACCACGAGACAAACGTAGGGTTAAGGGTTCGGGTTCAGGCTTAAGGGTTCTCACTGAAAGCCTCTCCCTAATCGCTGGCCCCACCTGAAACCCTCGACGACAAATCGACCCTCACTCGTCTCTTAAGCCGAACACCCTATGCCCGATGTAAGAAAGGCTAGCACACACTAAAGCCTGATTTGAAACCCATGATTTAAATCTAAATGTAGGGATCAAAAATACTTAGAAGACTATATGCTGAGAACATTACGTGTTATATACGTTTGATAACAGAATGCTATCGGCGATCGTTGATGCCAAATGGGGGGAGGTGTAGTAACTTAGATTCCTGCCTCAAGCCCCGACCTACGGAATGCAGAGCCGTTTGGGATAGAGAAAAAAAAACGACGATTTCCCTGAGCTCTAAGGCCTAAATCCGAAACCCTAAGCCCGACACCCTGAAACCGACAAAGTATCCTTCTGGCCGTAAATTCATTGCTTGTTCTGGTAAACTCAAACTTGCACTGAGGCCGAAATAGACAGCAAATGCCAGTGGTCTCTCTTGAGAACATGCTTGCCCAGGCTCCACGCTTATGGTGTCTTCAGGGTTGAGTGCATCAACACGTCGACTAATTCTTTGGGGCACCATGATTGTGCTATCGGCTAAGCAGGAGGAATGCCGAATCTACATGAAAAAGCACTAGGGGTCAGGCATCTACGTGCTGACTTCCAAAAAACAGATGTGTTTCAGGCTAAGACGTAGAACAAGCTCGAAAGAGACCAAAATCAGGCAAACTTCCTGGAATGTAAGATGAGACCTACAGAAGTAGATGAAAATCTAAGGAGTGCAATGGAATGGTTGAAGCCACCAACCGGCTGTCAACAATTACTTAGGTAGGTATGCTTCGGAAGACTGGTACCAACTGTACTGGCAACCGAGGGCTACAGAACACATTCTGGAAATCATCTCAGTGTTTCCTATCTAAGTCGTCAAAGTGATACTACAGAAGCCTGAAGATTTTACCAAAAGTGAGCCCGAATAACATTTGTATACCCATATTCCTACATACCCTTAAATCCCTATTCCTTCATAATTTCCTCCCTAAACCCTAAACCCGTGAACTGCACACCTGAGGCGCGCATTTTTTTTCTCACCGCTGTGCTCTCTCGCTGCAAGTCAAGAGCTTGTGGCAAGAGGCCGGGGAGCCCGTGCGAAGTCTATAATATTCTTTGGCCTTTGGACTTGAGGTTCAGGGCTTAGAGTTTCGGGTCTGGGTTTTGGATTCCGGGCTTAGGGTTGAAGATATCGATATCTATGCTTCCACGAAGCCCGAAGAAAGACTTTCTTATGGACTTAGATGCTTAGAACAGGGCTTGGAGGTACACTGTGTAATTGTTCTAGGGTTGTTTGGAAACTAACCGTAAACCCTAAACCAGTAACTCTTCAAGCTTCCATCATACATCCACTCGAGCAGGCAAAAAAACTGCAACCTTCAAAGCCATTTCGGGTGTAGGGCTTAACATGGCAGTTTCCCTAAATACGGGGACCCGAGTATCGACCCCAAAATATTGTAGTCTTTATTACGGGAACCCACCAAAAAGGTAGGTCTAATTTTGGGAAACCCTCGCATGGCTTAGTATCAGCTCTAAGCACTTAGAGCTTGGGATTCAGGATAAACATGGAAATTTGCAGAAACAAGCCCTTGCATACCTTCAAATACGATCATCCCTACCATATCCTGGGAGAAGTAAGGGGGGTACAGGGGAGCCTTGGTTGCCTACCCGACTTGGACCACACCCCCCTTAAGGACATCCTAACCCACTATAGATAGAGACTATCAAAATAGGATCCCTTTTTATTGGAAACCTTAATATCAAAGCCTTCGGCTTTTAGGGCTTTCGACGTACCGAAGGGACCTCAATATACAAAAATGGGGTTAAGGGTTTAGGGGGCTTTGGGGTCTAGCATTTAGGGTTACGAGTTCAGGCTTTGGGGTCTATTGTTCTATGCCCAGATCATTATATGTTCGACTAAGTAAGGCAACAGCAAGCTGCTACATCAGTTCAAAGCCTAGGAGGACACCACAGTCAGAGGTTTGATAGAAGCTTGGAAGGTTAGGGTTTAGGGCTTAGGGTCTAGTTTAGGGTTGAAGGCTTAGCTTCTTACGGTTTAGGGCTTAGGTCAGCCATTGTAACCACTTGTAACCACTCATGGGTCGTCACATATAGGTTCCACCCAAGTCAACTTTGCGGCTTGGAGTTTGGGAGTGTGGGCGTAGGATCGAGGGTTTAGACCATTGTAAGCGGGATTCTTGCCCTGAGTTGTACTTCAAAGGCCCCAGTGTAGCTATGTATGGATGCCCTTACAAAGCGTTTACGGAAAGTAACAACTTTATTTCCCAAAGTGCCACACAGCACATCCCGAATGCAAAGAAGAAGAGCAATGATACCTCACCCGGCCGCAACCATCCGACCACTTCAGATCGGCCTGAACTTCGCGCCTTTGGCGCTCTTGATCGTCCCACATAGGGATGTCTCAAAATCGCAGGTCACCTTCCAAGTACTGGGTGTAAAGCTAGGGGTTGGAGTCTATTGTTTGGTGGCCTAAGCCCAATAACGGGGTCCTTTTCGTGGCCATTGGGGGAACCCGCGTTTTGAGACACTGCTACGCAGTCGAAGGCCCCAGGGGCTCTGGAGTTTTGCACCTGTGATCCCAAGCCCTCAACCTGCCAACTTGCAAAGAAGATACACAGGGGCTAGAGGGAGTTTATAAGGGGTTATGGGGGATATATGAGCTATAGTCTAAACCCGTAGTATCCCCCATAATAGCCCCTACAGTAGTCCCCTCTATAACCCCACTTTGAGGAGTTTTGACTATAGCTTACATAGGTGTTATGTGGGATGTAAACGACATGTACTGGGTTCAGATTTGAGGGCTTTATAAGGTCGAGGCATCTTGCTTGTCAGGGTTGAGAGGGGCTTCGGTGCGACAATTTTTCCGCGCTGGAATTGTGGAAGCCCTCAGGTCATTTGTGCTCTAGCGAATGCAAGTAACCAGCGCGTCGCGGTGATGAAGCCGCACGTACTTGCCATCCCTTTTCGGACGCTTCAAAATCGACTTGGAGTGGATAACTTGGCTAAACTGCAGCTTCAGCTTCTCCACCACCCTGCGCAAACGCTGCGGATTTGGGTCGATGCTGTATGACCACTCGAAAGTCAACACCTTGATACGTCCAGGGAAGGTGTAGCCCTCCAGATAGCGACCTCAGCTCCCTCCACATCCAACTTGACCGCGCTGATGTCTTGGCGTTGGGTCAATATGGAGTTGATGGACGCAGCTTCACGAAGGATCGACTCTCGTCCCTTTGTCTCACGCAAAGTATGCCGGGTGCTCGTCTTTTTGTGCAAGTAGAGCCTCACATTGCCGGCTTCAAGATTGACGGCCTTGCCAACGTCTTGCCCAGGAAGGTTCGTGCCAAGCAACGACCGGGAAGGAGGAAAGGGCTCATATGCATGCACGAGAGCGGCTCCGAGACTCAACGCGAACATGCTGAAAAAGTCGATGTGCACTCCAGCATCCAACCAGCAAAGCCCTTTGCCACCACGGGCAACGTGTTTGTCAACCTTGCGGACAAGGACTTCCTAGCGATAGATGTGTCTGCGTCCCCAGGCCTCATGGTCATTCGAAAGGAGCCGTAGTAGCAGCACTTGCTCTTGATTTGGACCAACGGCTTTGACGAAAATGATGGTATCATCTTGCGTCGACTGTAATTGCTATAGCACTTTTTCTGAGAGAACCTCGGGTTCCGCTTGACACCTGCAAAGCAAGGCGAGCCAAACACCAAAGCCTACGGTTTCAATCAGCTTCAGCAGCAGGTTTTGGCTGCTCGTTGAAGCAATGGTACTTGGGCTAGGCTGCTCTGCTGGCAACACCCTGCAAAAATCATGAGTGCCTCCAAGACTCACGAAAGGCTAGTTAGGCCAGAGTCGCTCACTGCTTCTTGGAGCGAACAAAAGATACAAAAGTCCTGATGCTTTGGTATGAATCTGGAAGACCCCTGGCAATGATTGCATCCACATAGTCGCGGGAGGAATGTGGAGCTGATCAACGTCGTCCATTGCGACCTGCTCAGTGTGCAAGCCAGAACAACAAGCTCAACTCTTCTCCATAGCCCATATGGGATTTAGGGTTCAGGATTTAAGGTTTTGGCCGGTTTTGGAGCCATTTCCTGCCGCAATAGACAACCTTGAGCCTTAGACCCTTGACCACCAAAGCGCAATAGGCCCAATGAAAAACTAGATGCCTCAAAGCTGCCCCAAGGCCCTGATTCTCAGCGCCAGGCCGTTACACCCTAAAGCCCTCACATAAGGTGCACATCCTGGGACCGCACAAAGGGGGGCCCTGACTCTGTACATGCGCCAGGAGTTCTTGCATGACTTGCGGAAACAAGGATGTTATTCAACGTGTGGGGGGTATACAAGAGTGGCCAAAGAAAAGCAAACGCAAACGGGTTCGTAAAAATCAGGGGTCACCGTTTGGAGGGTCGCCATGTATGCAGTGGAATGTGTAAGACTGAAATGCCCGCAGCCTCAACCGCCGAGGCCTTACGAGTAAGCCCAAGGCAAAAGTACATGGTGTAGGGTGTAACTGGACCTCCAACATACCTATCATAGTGGCCTTAAATCCCGAGATGATGGGCATCTAGGCTGCTTATGAGTATTTAGAAGGTCTAGGTAGTGCTTGGGGGCGTAGGGTTAAGGGGCGTCCTGTTCTGAAACCTGCATGTAAGTCGGGACCCACTATAGGGATTATATAGTCCACCTTAAGTAGATAGAACATGTGGTACATGGGGATCTTATTATGATATACACGAAGCCATATTCTATCTACCTAAGCAGGGCTATATATTGGGGTCTATATTGGGGCGCGCTCATCCCTGGAAACTACCGTGCAGTAGCGCATCATAAACTAGAGCGTGGCTGCATTTGCCAATGACAGCGTCGACTGATTACTTGGTGGGTCAGAGGCGGTTGGTAAGTAGGGTAATAACCCCTATAACCCATATAGCAACCCTAGGTATCCTCATTATAAACCTACTTACTAAGTCACCCTAACCCTTCAAGTACTCCTCATAGGCTCTGTGCCCAGGCAGAAAATACGTCCAAAATCCTTTATCCTGCTTATGCAACATTGCCCCACAATTCAAGAAGATTGGACACTCACCACATATTATGGAGCTTGGTGATATTCGCATCCTAAAGCCTAAACCCTATATCCTAAATCCCTAAAACCTAAACCCTATACCCTAAACTTGTCTGCTTACTCCCGGATCGAAATGGGCGTCTCTCAGTTGTAAATGCGAATGACCTGCTCGGCATCAGTGTGTGCTCTTGCTTGGGCACGGTCCCTGTTCGGTAAGTCAAACTTCTGTTCTAAGAGGAAGAAACGAAAGGTTTAGATGCAAAGTTTGCTTCCAGTGGACACTGGGCCCCGAGCCCATCACCCTAGATCCGTTGAAACAAGTCTCGCTGAATCCAGCTTCCTTTTGTTACCTGCGGCCGGAACATGCCCATTCTCCATGGCCTTGTGTTTGGGGTTTTGACGAGTCAGGTGTCAATTTTGGTGGAGTTTCGGTCGTGAGGATAACAAAGTTCTGGGCTCTGTAAGGGAATCTAAATTGTTGGAACACCCATTCTGCGTTGTGTCGTAACCTGGGTGGGGACATGTGTTGTAGTTCCCAGAATTGTACTTTCAAAAGACTTTAGCACCTACGGGGGCAAGGTTCAACTGAGTGAGCGAAGTTCCAAGTTCCAGAAAGGTACCCAGCAGGTTAGCTCAAGTGCACACCAAAAACTTTAGGGTCCCGCAGGCAAGGTCTAATTACATAGCAAGGTGCCAAGGGCATTGAGACATACCACGCCCCACCCCTAATCCTCCTATACCGAAGCCCTGTTTAAACCATGTACCAACCATCTGAAACCCCAAGACTTATACTGTAAATCGCGTGCCTGCATTATCGGATCGCGGCACACTGGACCTCATGGACATATCTTGAGGGCTTGGTGTTATCGAGGATGAACCTCCAGACTTGCCTAGAGTGGCTTCCAATCGCGGCTTGGGGACTCGCGCAAGGGTGATCAGACGTAGGAATTCCAGGGATAATCTTAGGGGTTCGCTCTTATTACGTATTGCTTTCCGTAGGATTCTCATTCGCACTGCTGATGTTTGATTTGTATTTTCAATTTTCTTTTCTATTAGTTTAAAATCTAGAGGTCTGTTTTTGGGATAGTTATCTGCTGCACTTATAGGGCCTAATTCAGTGGTTGCTGGGATGCTCTTTCATCTTGTCTACCTTCGTCTGAATTACGAAGTTTGGATCCCCACAGCAGTCCCTTCCTCATAAAACAGGACTAGGGTTTAGGGTTTAGGGGTGCCCTTGGGAATACTTCTACTGTGCCGTTCGGGTACTGCGAGCAAAAGTTCCTGATTCCTGCTGAGGGACGGGGCGAGGTATCAACAAATGCCTTGGATCAACAGCAGCTATGCGCAGAATCATTTGCAGGGGAGCTGTCGTATCTCACCCAGTTCATCGTGCGTTGATTCCTGGTTGATAAGGTTTCGGGAAACCACCTAAACCTCAAGCTCCAAAACTCCAGGCCTGTGTATCCATCAATCACAAGAAGCTCCGTCCTAAACCCTAAACCCCTAAACCCTAAATAGTAGTTTCCATTCTATTTTCCATTATCCCAATATAACCCTAGTATATCCCCATTATATAATCTATACCTTGAACCTTTAGGTACCCCAGTAGTAATCCGGAACACTCAACCTCGTGGTCAAGTAGCTGCTTTCACGTTGTCCAATTGTCCGCAAGACCCATCTTCAACCATCTAGCCAAGGACTTCTGCGAGACTTTTTTTGGAAGGTTATGGGGCTGCCCTACTCAGATCTCCCCTGAAGGAGGTTAGGCCCCAAAAGGCCTTGATCAGCACCAGCAGCTAACTGGTGAAGCTGAATGCTGGCATTATTGCCACGACCCGAATACCCGGAAGATGTGTTATAATTTCTGGGGCGAACTTTGGATGACTTCGGGCTGCAGCTGGGGAACATAGCGCGCCGCCTTTTGCCACGATGTCTTGAGTACCTGGCACAGACCAAAACCAAGATTCAGTACTGAGTTGGGGCGTTGGACTTTACCAGGCGCCAGGTCTTGTATGCTATTTCGTCATGCCATGCTGGGCTTTAGAATGCCCATGTAGAACAAGACAACTCGCACGGGAATGGCCTAAAAACCGAAGGTCCCTTGGGCTTGACATAGACGCCAGGTCCCAAACACTAGTTCCACCATTTGGTTTTAAAAATTAAAGGATCAATACATATATTCAATGCACCTTGTCCCCCATAGATATGCTTAACAGCACCCTGAGTCCCTTTCGCTGCCCAGGCCCTACTTTGAGGGATCCTCGTGTTAGGTAACTTTTTATACCCCCTTCACAAGCCCGCTACAATCTTATATTGTAAGCCCTTCAAGTGGGTTACCTAGACCATCAGGAACCCCAGGGTCCCAAAATTTCCTAAACCCTAAACGACTGCTTTGCCATGCCACATCTGCCGCACAGCCGATGACCGCACTGGAACACCATGTCCATACGATTTGTCTGACAAACCTAGGCTGTCTATGGTTGGGGGTTTAGGATTCAGGGCTTAAGGGTCTAGTCTACCGGGATCTTCCAAATTAATACCTAGAAAAAATGGCCCGCGACACCAACATGATGAGCAGATCAGCTATTCTAGGTTTTAGGGCTTTGGCGGTTTTAGGCTTGGGCCTGCATGTTAGGCCCTGAAGCCTAGACCTCAGACCCTACCCCGGGTTCAGGGTTTAGGGTTTGATGGACGGTGCTTAGACCTTACATCCTGAGCCCTCAACCTGCTATAATTAAAACCCTGAACCCCAAACCTGAACCCAAAGATCTCACCGCTTGAACCCTCTTGAAACCCTCAGACCCTGAACCCTGAACCCTACACCCTAAACCCTAAACCCCAAACCCTACACCCTAAACCCTACACCCTAAACCCTGAACCCCAAACCCTAAACCCTTAAATCCTAAACCCCACAAGAACGGCCGAGTAGCCGGGCAAGTGTTCTCGTTGCTTTCAGCCAATTGACTCGGTGGAATCGGCCTTGGGTAATGAGCTATAGCAATCTAAATGGGGGTTTCCCAAAATTAGGGGTACCTTTTGGGGATCCCCTTTAAAGAGGGATATAGGGATTATACAGGGTTATATAGGGTCTTATAGGGTTTAGGGATTAGGGTTTAGGGGTTTCCCAAAATTAGTGGTACCCTTTTGGGGGTCTCTATAATAAGGACGAAAGTATTTTGGGGTCTATATTGGGGTCCCCTTATTTTGCGAAACAACGAAATAACCCAAAGAAGGTACTGCATATGAGCTATAGTCTGAACTAGGGGAGCTTATGCAGGGGATTATGTAGGCGAACATTGTAGGGGTTACGGAGAGGGATACTAGGAGTATGGCTCATAGAGATTTAATGGTGCAGAGGGTGAAGTTTGGAGTCTCAAGCTTCGGAGAGATTGCTGATTCCGAGCGTGCAGGGCCTGGGGAGGAGGCTTCACTTCACGTGGGCGGTGCAAGGGTTGGGGTCCTGCTCAAGCTGCAGCCTACTCTCCCTAAACCCTACACCCAGGGTTTGATGAGTTTAGGCTTTGTCAAGAACCCCATACTGCAAGCAGGGAAAACAGCAAAAGTATGCCAGAGCCTTCAGAATAAGCCAGGTTAGGCTGCGGTTTAGACGCCAATTCTGCTAAATGCATGGGCCCATCTGCTCATGAGCACAACCCGATTCCTTAGCTCTACCTTCGAACTGTCTAAAAATCTGGGACTTTTCAACATGCACCACAATCTTCACGATTCGTGTAGGGACCCCTGTGCATGCTTTTCTTGAATTCCCAGTCCCCTAGTCCTAGCTAGGAAGTGGCCGTAACGCGCCACCGCCATAGCCACCACCACCACCACCACCACCACCACCACCACCACCACCACCACCACCACCACCACCACCACTGTGACAGGAAGCTTCAACCATGACTACTAGTTAGACTAACTAGAAGATGGAGCAACAGAAATGACAAGCGAACTCAGCAACATGGCAGAAACAAGCATGATGGTTACTGGTTGCATTCGGAGCGTCGGCAGCTGCACTTTGTTGGTCATGACCATTGCTGCAAGGGCTTTCGGGGGCTGCATCGGTAATCTTAAGTGACGTAGGGAAGGGTGAAGATCACAAAGCTAAACCCTAAACCCTAAAACGTAAACTCCACCCCTACCCTACACCCTAAGCCTCTAACCCTAAACCTAAACCCAAGAGGTTGAGGAAAGACCTTCGGAATGTCAAAGGGCTCAGTAGTGGGAAGGGCTTCAAAGACTCAAAATTGAAGGTTTGTTACTTATGTTTATGGTTGAGGGTTGAGGTAGGGTTCAGGATTCAGGATTATCAGGAGCGCAAGCTTCATGATGAGGGGCGGGGAGGCAGAGAGGGGCCTTGCTGATTGAAAACAAGAAGCAGTTGTTCAAGCTGGGCTTGCCACCGCGTATACTATCACTGCGTTAAGCACATGTACCCCAAACCCTAAACCCTAGACCCAACCGTTTAGGGGGAGAACTTATGGGTCTCAATTCATAAAGCAAAACCCTCTGAGCCGCTGGGACGCCAACCCTTCTTTTCAGGAAATTTCCCACTCCGGGCGCTCCGTTTTGGGTGAAACTCGCTTGGAGCTTTCTCAACACTGCGAGCGCTTCCTTGTGCGCTCGAACCCTTAGATTGAAATGAGATCTTCCAAGAAGGGACCCAGACTTTTGAGAAACTCCCATGCGTTGCAGTTTTTTAATATGAATGTGACCATTCCCTGTTTGAAAGTGCTCTCTGTGGTAGGGTGTATAGCTTATTTGTGGTTGCTAAGTGCGACAACTCCCCATGTCCCTATGGGAACTTCGGACAAGTATGCCGCTCACTTCTGGTGTCACACATTGACAGGTATGCCTCCGTCATAGGGTCATAGGAGGCCCCTCCCCAAAACTAGCCCAAATACTTGCTTGATAAGCCTCGGCTTTGAGTACGGCCTTTACTTACAGATATTGAGCCCCAACATCTCACACGCCACATCCAGAAATCTGTGGTGTCTTTTCATTTTACCTTCCTCTTACGGTCATAAAAGTTGCTTATCTACCTGGCTCTGGGCTGCTCTCATCCCGACTAGCACGGAGCCCTTCACGCAGTCCATGTGAGCCATAGTCTTAACTCCTAGTCTCCCCCTTTCATATGATACTCCCCTGTAATCCTCCCCCATATATAGCCCTTTAAGGAGTTTAGACTATAGCTCATGTAGGGACCTTTTCGGGCTCCATGGCAAATTGGAGCCGTAGAGGTCGAGTCAAGGTTCTACTTGGAGGGTCAGGGGGACTTAGCAAGTAGGTTAATAATGGGGATATCTAGGGTTACTATATGGGTTATAGGGTGTATTAACCTGCCCTAAATCCTAAACCCAAAACCCTACCTACTATAACCTACTTACTAAGTCGCCCTGACCCTCCAAGGTAGGGTTTTGGTCATTGGTAAAGGAAATTTCCCCTCGGCTGGCCGCCCCGCAGTCTTGCTTTAGGGTTTAGGGTTTAGGTTTAGGGTTTAGGGTTTAGTGGGCGTTCTGTAGCTGCGATGTCCAAACCGTTGAAGGAGGGCAGTGAGATGTATTCGCATCCGCAAGTGAGGCAGCTCATCACCATCATCATCACAACTTGGGTCCTGCCCCCACCCAGTAACAGCCTATAATAGGGGTCATATTCAGGGCTATATATAATGTCAAATACAAAAGTTATCCATGTGTTAATGGGTGGGGGCAATCACCAAATCACAAGCATCATCACCGCCATCATCACCGCTGGCATTATCAGGTACAACAACTATCTGCAGCACTAGCGGCAGTAGCATGATTGCTCGTGTCATCCATGCCTTCAAGACTGCTATCTGCGATCGCCATTGCTATTGCCAGCATCTTCATCTGCATCATGAGCGTCACCAGCAACAGCATGATCAACATGGTTATCGTCATCGCCATTATTCTCATCATCGTCGAATTCTACCGCATGGGACATCAATAAAGCATTTGGTAGTTTCCCTAAAAAGGGGGACCCCAATGTAGACCCAAAAATATTATAGTCCTTATTATGGGGACCCCCAAAAACCCTAAACCCTAAACCCTAATTTTGGGAAACCCCCATTTCGAGTTGGCTCTCTACCTCCATCACTCAGGCCAGGAGCAATCGGCAAAATCGAAAGGTTGAAATCGTATCTCAACATAACCATCCTTCGTTTTTACTATATATACCCATTATGGTAACGGAATCTAAGTTCCTTAACAGCAACCCAGAATAACATCCTTCGTTGTTGGGTTTACCCGCTTCGTTTTGCAGTGTGTTGGCTGAAGTTTTGCAGCCTTCATTCTTGGGCCACCCCTTGGCTTGTACAGGGTTTGGGCACGAGATCGCCCAAAGACTACTGGATGAGGCGCAGCGTTTTTCCTGGGGCCCTAATATGGGATATCTAGAGATATATAAGAAATCTAGGGATGTGAAATCTAGGGTGTATCATAACCAAGCTTCTTTCGCTAGCCTAGACCCTAAACCCTCAACCCTAAACCCTAACCTTGGCCAGCTCAAACCTACAGCACCCTCAACCCCGAACCTCTGCCCCCGCAGGCCCTGAAGCCAAGAATTAACCTTTAAAGATCCTGGACCCTAAACACTAAATCCTAAAACTTAAATCCTAGACCCCAAGCCTTAAACCCTAATCCTAAGCCAAAAACCCACATCCTAAACCTTTACCCCTTTCAAGATGTGGATCCAGCGCACCTTGAACGACCGGCACTCCCATTGGCATTGCCTGCGGCGGCGGGGCACCCTGGGCTGGCAGAGGTTTAGGGTTTAAGGGTTTAGGGTTTCGTGGTTTAGGGTTTAGGGGTTCAGGGTTTAAGGGTTTAGGGTTCAGGGTTTAAGGGTTTAGGGTTAGGGGTTTGGGGGTTCAGGGTTTAAGGGTTTAGGGTTTAAGGTTGTGTTGGGTTCAGACCGTAGGGATTGGGGCTTGGGGTTTGGAGGGCCAAGGTTTCGGGTTCGGGGCTTCGGGCTTGGGTTTATTAAGTAGGGTTTAGGGTTAGGGTTTAGGGTGTAGAGTTTAGGGTTTAGGGTTTAGGGATTGGGGGCTAAGGTTTCGGGTTTGGGGCTTCAGTTGCCTCCACGGGAAAGTTGCGCGGCTATGTAGGTCGAGAAGCCTGACATTCAAGCGTCACTTCATGTCTTCATGTTGTCAGTGCAGGACTACCCTAAACCCTAAACCCTAAACCCCTAAACCCCTAAACCCTAAGCCCTTCACCCTTAACAGCAACCCAGTCTAAGTTCATGTCTTCATGTTGTCAGTGGAGGACTTCTCGGGCTCAAACGCCCAGCCCCGCATTCTCATATGTCCAAAATCGTCAGGCTGAAATCCGCCTAGCTGAAATCCAAACAGATTTGTCCGTCCTCTAGTTAGCACTAATTCAGGGAGCATGTATCTTTGGGGGGAGGGGGGAGGTTGGGGTGTCTTAGATGTAGAGGGGGTGGGGGTTGCCCCCAAACCCCAAACCATGTCAACGCAGACGCAGCGTCCTAAGTACTAAAGCTTGAGACCTAAGCTAGCCCTAAACCCGAGGCCTTAAAGCCTAAGCTCTGAGCAATGAACCCTAGAGCCCAAACCCTCCAAGCCCTAAACCCTAGACCGCAAGCCTTAAACCCGAAAAACCACAAGACCTACAGCCCAAACACTAACTGCCAAGTAGCAGGTGGGGGTCCGTTCAGGGACCACACCTCTCGCGCATTGCCCGTCCAGGAGTCACCTGCGTTGTACTTAACGTGCACTCCTCTCTTCATCTTTTCAAAGGTTAATGTAGGAGACTCAAGAACAAGAGAGGGTTTGGGGATATTGCTTGGAGGGTCAGGGGACTTAGTAAGATATATTGGAATTATCTAGGGGTTGTATAGGGGTAATGGAAAAAATAGAAGCTACTATTTAGGGTTTAGGATTTATAAGGTGGGCTAATGGCTCCGCGTACCTCAAAGGACCTATGAGCCGAGTGCTTGAGAGTGCGCAGCATAGAATTCAATGAATATGTGAGCTACAGTCTAAACTCCTTAAAGGGGGCTATGTAGGGGGTTATATAGGGGACTGCTATAGGGGTTATTAGGGGGGAAACTAGGAGTTTAGACAGTAGCTCATACGGCCAGCACAGGGGTCTATACGCACTGTGGGGTAAGCACCGCAAAAGACGGCGACAGAGAATTTGAAGTCTTTGCTCCTCGTATGGTTTGCAGCAGTTGGCGTCCTGCACTTGAAAGCCAAATCCAAACCCTAGCTCTCTAAGCCCCTGAAGCCATAAACCTCAAGGTAGTCAAAAACATAATAAGGACTTCAGGATTGCCTATCAAGCATGCAGGTCCAGGATGTGGGGTTTTCAGCCTTTGTGCTTTTTGGGCTTGCATCTGCAGGCTTTCAGTCTCAAACCCTAAATCCTAAACCTAGTTTTGCTAAATAAGGGTCCCCCCGCTATAGACTCAATCTATTTTAATCTTTTTGCTGGGACCCCTATTTCTTGGAAACCCCAGACCCCACATAGTCCCCAGCTTCCATGAATTTTCCATGTTCTTTCCCATTCGATTCTCCATTATTGCTTTCTAGGCTTGCAGCTGAAGATGTACAGCTGCAGTTCTCACCCAGACTCACCCTAATTGGACGAACGGGGTTCTCTCATCGGCTGCTTGAACTCGAAGCAGCCCAAAGTTCAAACCCCAGGTCAAAGGGGTGAAAGTTCCTCATGAGGTGTGCGCCCACATGAAGAGTTCTGCTTGAAAATTATGACGGCAAGAAATCCGTCGAAGCAAGCGTATGGCGCTCTAGACATCGCAAGAGCGGCTTGCAAGTTCCCAAAAGCCACCCTTTTTCATCAGTCGAGTATCTCAAAAGCCTCAACCCAAACTCTCCAAGCCCCCCAGAGTTACGGTTTAGGTTCAGTACTGCCCCCCCTCAGTAACAGTTGGATAATAGTTATAATATGGTTAATAGAACCCCTAATATAGACTGTTACTGGGTGGGGGCAGTACCCAAGGTTTAGGGTTTAGGGTTGGCTTTAGCCTGAAGATCCTGAAGCCCCAAGGATCCTCAACCTCATGGACTCCCTAAAGTCCCTAAGATCTTTCATAACCCCAGAACCCAGAGATAACCCTAGGGTTTGGGGTTTGGGGTTTAGGGTCTAAAGTTAGGATTAGAAGTTCGAGATAACCCTAGGGTTTAGGGTTTGGGGTTTAGGGTTTAGGAGTAGAAGTTCATGGTCCTGGACCCCAATGCTGGATGCTACAGATCCGAGTCACCATCGTCGTAACAGATCTTGCACTTGTTGCCAGCATATAGCCTTGCAAGGCTTCGGCTTAATCATATAGGGGTTATATAGAGGATATATTGGGGTTATATAGGTATGATAGAAAAGAAAATTGCAACTAAGGGTTGCACTTTATTCGTCTTTACCCTTGTGCTACCCACAACCCTTCTTCTAGGCAAAGCTTCCTGCAGTTGGTCTACAGATAAACAAGAGTTAAGCGCTTACCACGAGTTTGAACTGGTGTGATACCCGCACCACATTGAGGACGTTTACATTTGCCTACCTTAACCAACACAGCTGTCGGCGCACTTGCTTCTGAAAATGTATCTTGCCAAAGCCGTCTACTGATTGGGAGTTGGAATATGAGCCTTCCAAAAATCTAGGGGCTAAAACCTAAACCCTAAACCCAGGGAGACCCTACGACCACGGTAGCCATGGAAAAGGCCCAGCATTCAGAAGCTTCTTGACTTCTGTTTCAGCCGCACCTATGTCAGGTGCGTTTTGCCATATCACGAAACCAAGGAATTGTGCTTTGTGAGAGATCTGGATAAAGCTGGACTTAGCAACCCTGAGCCCCAAACAGTGCTGCAAAGTCGGGGAGGTATGCATATGATATCGGCGTTACCTGTTTTGGTGAATGTCCAAGACGCCCACAAGTGTTAGCAAGAGTGTATGCGATGGGAGTCCTTGGTCCCTTCACAAGGAGCAGAAAGAGACATCCAATTAATCAATTCGGGATCCAGCAACCCAGACGGGCTACACTTGTTTGGAGAAACGCATTGCCAAAAATTAAAAAGCATGGCTTGAGACCCTTTCTGAGGATTCTATCAAGGCAGCCTTCTTATGGATACCTAGACTCACGCTTGGAACAGATCCTGTTCGTAGCAGCTTGCATAAGAACAGATTCTCGGGGACTGCCGGGTGTTACCGTGAGTCTCAGTGTTTGGAAAAGCCTAAAACCTGGCACCAAAGACTCCACGTCCTGAACCCTGAAACTTACTGGGAATCTCAAGATGGTAAACCGGATAATTGCCATGTCGGCCTCTGCACTGTGCCCATATACCATCGGCCGTCACCGCCTTCCTGGGAGTGTTAATGTGTAATGTAGGACCCTAAACCTTTTTTATCCAGGGAGATCCCTATAGAGCATGACCAGACCCAACAGAACTGAACATCCGACAGCTCCTACCACAGGTCTTACTTACACAGATATAGACACAGAATAGGGTTTTGGAGTTGATATTGTTCCTCCTGAAGCCTTAACCCTAAACCTCTCAGGGAAACCTTCTGAGATGGTGACAGTGACAAGTGCGACGCGTCTACGTCTGGGGCTGCCGTGGATTCCCTTCCACCAAATTGACACGGAAGAAAGATGGGTAGCTGCAAAGGCGCTTCTCTTCTCAAACAGGAGCCCTAAACCCCAATTTGGAAACCCAAAGCTCCACACCCTACACCCTAAACTCTAAATCCTAGACCGCTTCCCATGTGAGCTATAGTCTAAACTCCTTAAAAGGGGTTCTAGAAAGGACTATACGGGGGACTGCTGTAGGGGTTATTAAGGGGAATACTAGGAGTTTAGACTATATACCCTAAACCCTGAATATTAAATCCTGAACTCTAAACCCTAAATCGCTTCCCATGGTTCTGGGGATGGCAGGGTTTTCCTAGGGGTCAGAGTTTGATGTTCGGGTTTAAGGCTTAGGGTTTAGGGCTTAGGGTTTAGGATGTTGAGGGCATACTGTTCTGGTCTGCGGCTACGCAAGCCCTCTGAGTTCTTAGCCAGAAGACCTCAGAGCCCACACCTTCCCTCTTCCAAATCAGGGTTTAGGGTTTCGGATTTAGGGTTTGGGGTTCTCAATAGCCCTGAAGCCCGGCAACCTGAATCCTTGAACCCTGAATACCTAAAGTTACTGGTTCTTAGTTGGGAATGAGGGAAGATATTATATGAGGATCATAAATAGGCATTGTATTCTCCTATTCCCTATTAAGAACCAGTAAGTAAACTCTAGATAAGGACCCCTACCCTAAACCCTAAACCCCCACATCACAGGCCCAGCATCCGCAATAGTATATTGAGTTTGCCTCGGCATATGGAGCAAGGTGGGGGTTTCCCAAAATCGAAGGTCCTCACAATAAGGCCTTATAGTATTTTGGGGGCTATATTGGTGTCCCCCTATTTTGGGGAATTTCTAGGTCAAGGGTCTAGGGAAGAACTCAAACTAAGTTACCATTGTTGGGGCAATCCATGGGGATCATATCGGGGTTATGTAGGTATTATACAAGGACGACATAGGGATTGTACTGGGCTTAGAGAACAGAGAAATACTACCACAATAATGGAGAATCAAATGGAAAAACAAAATCGAAACTAGATGGAAAATGGAGGTTTATAGGTCTAGAAGCGGAACCCGAATGGGACCACCATTTTCACAAACCTCCATACCATTTTTCTACCTTTTATGGTAACTTAGATTAAAAATTAAAACGGAACAGCAGTCTAGGTGGGTCATTCTCAGTTCGAGGCTTCTCTCAAAATCTGGGAGGCCCCCCCCCCCCGGTTGTAAAACAACATGGGTGCTGAAGGAAGTGGACCTAATTAGAAGCATACCTACCCCAATAAGGAGGACTATTGCCGCCCCAGCAGTAGGCAACCAAACTCTGTATGCCCGCACTGCTAACTTGCGCGTGAGGCAAAGACCCGTGACATGAGGTCTATAGATTCTAATCACTGCTTTAGGCTTACAACGGCAAGATGGCTTCGAAACCCTAAACCCTCAACCCTAAACCCTCATCCCTAAAACCTAAGTTGGAGTTGGCTATACCTACGTTTCGGCACGTCTGGTTGTGGGGGCTTAAGGCTCCACGGCTTCCTGTGTTATAGTCCCCCTTAAGTAGATAGAATATGCCTCTGGATATTTTATAATAAGATCCCCATATACCCTGTATTCTATCTACTTAGGGGGGACTGCAACTTGGGGTTGAGGTTTTTCTGTTCAAGGGATTCGGCGTGTAGGTTCCGGCCTTGAAGGCTAGTTTGGCTGTACCCCGAAACTATGACTGACCTGAGCATGGAGGTTGCAGCGAGACCTTCAAACAAGTCGATATGTCCTGAAACTGAACCGCGGATCCTAGACCACTAAAGTTGAGCAGAACAGGAGCCTAAATGGGGGCTTCTAAAAAGCTAGGGGCCGCTTCTGGGGCACCTTTCATAAGAACTAGATCATATGGTATTTTCTCAAAATATGGGATGCCAAAATCATATCTTGTGGTGTAATAAAATGGGGCTCTTACCATGCCAAATTTGGTCATAGAGGGACCCTTTCAGGGCCTCAGCGGCCTGTTTGGCTTCGAGAATGCAAACAGGTCCCCGTTACGGCCCCCGCATACCCTTCCCAGATGCTCCCTACAACAACCAGACTCCCAACATCCTTAGCCTTGAATCAGGCGGCACCCGGAGGCCTTTCGTAATCTGGCCATTCCTTATAATCAAGGCAGAAGAGAGGTCGAAGCTTTTTCGGATTCTGGGTTTGTGGATGAGTGGCAGAAGTGAAGTATGCGAAGTCCACGGGATTCCAACACGAGAGCTTTGGGGCTGCGTGGTGAAGAAGCACCCAAGCTCCATCCTCAACTCTCATCCGAACCCAGTTGGCAACCTCCTTGCACAGGCGTCCCTGAAAGTTTTCTAGCGAAGTAACTCAAGGCGAAGGCCCACACTACAGCGTGCAACCTTGTCTTTACAACGGGTAAGGTTTAGGGTTTGGGATTGAGGGTTCGGCGCTTAGGGGTTAAATCTTAGGTTTTAATGTTTAGGCTTCAGGGCATAGAGTTGTACAGCCTGACTGGGCCTCAAGCCCTACACAGCCTGCACTCTATCTTAAAACAGAAATCC
The DNA here is from genome assembly GCA_905231905.1 of Symbiodinium pilosum. Taxonomy (NCBI): domain Eukaryota; class Dinophyceae; order Suessiales; family Symbiodiniaceae; genus Symbiodinium; species Symbiodinium pilosum. The sequence continues at coordinate 4,077 of CAJNIZ010046371.1, read as the reverse complement.
TGTCAACAGCCCTCGACACTGGATGTCCCTATGTTTGCCGGAAGATACCTCGCAAAATGTACGACCTTCAGCGCGCAAGTGCGCAAGCCCTACAGCCTAAACCCTAAACCCCAAACCCCAAAGCCCAACCCCCAAACTCCATTTGGACCTCAAAAGTAAGTAACATGATGCCCCAGCACACATAAACAGAGCCCAAAAAGCCATCATTCTACATACTCAGTGGGTTTCGGTAAGCCCCAGACTCTAAGCCATGAACCACAAAGCCCTGCTTCAGGTCTGCTTAGTGTCGCTCCCTCCACCCCGTCTGGCTCTGGCCCAAAGAAGAAGGATTCACAGCTGCCCATGGGCCTTGCTGCTGGTAAGGTGTATAGTTTGGGGTCTGGGTTCAAGGGTAACCTTAAACCCTGAACCCGGTTATGTAGGGATACAAATTGTGGAACCCTAAACCCCAGACCCTGTTTAGGGAGATTCACAGCGGCCATGGGCCTTGAAAGACGTACGGCTTGGCGCTTGGAATTAAAGTTCAGGGCCTCCGTCCAGTTGGTACAGTTTCAAGGATTTTGCGCTTTGGCATTCTTGCTCCAGAATCTTAAGCGTATAGGGGGGATTGTAGAGTTTAGGGTTAGACTTTCAGGGATCTAGCCTATTCAGGTCTCTAGGGTCGTAAGCTTACACGATTTGGGTTCAGAAGCCTCTCTTGGCTATCATATTCAGATTGGTACTTCTTTGTGGTGATGCAAGTAGGGCGGACCGTACAAAAGAATTATCCGCAACCAAAGCTCTAAACCCTGAATCCTAAACCCTAAACTCTGGATCCTGGATCAGATTAGGTCTTAGGAAAGCGAAGCCCATAGACCCAAGCCCATAGACCCCCTCGCCCTCCGCCATGCGCAGTAGACACTCCCCGAAAATCATGCACGACAGACTCTGCAGCTTTGAACACAGAATCTCCAACACAGTGTACAAAGATCTATTGAAATAGTTTCAATGTCAGTTCTGCGGAATGGACAAAAAATCATCCAAATGGGGCTAACGTAGAGGCCTGTGCATATTCTCGTGGAACGACGCAAGGATTCTAAGAAGATACTCCTTCTACCTCTTCAGATTTCTACGTAGAGGGGCTCCAGCACCCATGCTAGACCCCTATGAGCTCCCAATGATACTGAGATCGGAACTTTGTGTACCCTGGCCACCAAAATGAGGCTTATAGGATCCCTGCTTGCCCAAGCCCCCTCAATCCCCTAATTACTGAAGCCCAAGAATGTTGGAAGCTTGACCTTTGAACCCCTTGTGGACTTAACCATCTCTGAAGTACCTCAGCTTATGGGAACCTAGAAAGTTGAACGGGGGGAGGTGGGAGGGGAACCCGCGAACCGTGAATCAGAAGTCCGAAACCCTACGCAGACCCTGAACCTTGAGTCCCAGATGTTTACCCAGTCCTAAAACCTCGACCCTGCACCCTGAATCCTAAATCCTAGACCCTAAATCCTGAGTCCGAAAGCCCAAACCCTAAATCCCAAATTTGGGCTTTAACTCCCAAACCCTAAGGCCAGATGCATTCCAGGCTTCTCTCAAGGCCGCTCCACTGCGGCCAAGTCTACTCTACGAGAACCTTAGCCTGGAGCCACGACGGAAGCTAAGCATTGTGGTGCCCATGGATCTTTACGATGAAATGTTTAGGGTTTTGGGTTTTGGGGATTAGGGTTGACAAAATCCCCTTATTATTTCCACTTTGCAGGGAGGATTTGGTAGTTTCCCAAAATTGGGGCCCGCTTGTATACCCCAATACACAAGGATTTGTTATCGGGACCTCAAAATCGTACCTCTGATTTTGGGAACCCCTACTTGAGCCATAGCCTGAACTCCTAGTATCCCCCTTCATAACCCCCAGAATATTCGCCTATATAAAGCCCTTCAAAGAATTTGAACTATGGCTTATTTGGGTTTAAGGGATTAAGGTTGAATTTATGGCCTGTCTGTGCCATCGACTTGAGGGACTAATGATCAGGGTTGAGGCTGCTGCGGCCCTTGGAGAGGCAAAACTTCTTAAGAGACATGGTCTATAAGTGGGTTTAAGGTCTAGGGTTTAGGTTTCAGGGCAAAGCTTCTTGAGAGATATGGCCTGTAAGTATGCAGCCCTAGACCCTAAAAGCCTAAAACCCTAAATCCCGACACCCTACAACCCTAAACCCTCCACCCTAAACCCTATACAGAAGTCCTCAAAACTGGTTCAGGTCAAAAGCCTCTCTAGAATTCAGGAGCCACTTCGCATTACGAACACCAACAGCGCAAGATTTACGGTCTTGGGTGTAGGGTTGTAAGGGTTTAGGGATTCAGGGTTTGAGGGTTTTAGGGATTTAGGGTTTTAGGGATTGACGGTTTAGGGGTTAAGGTTTTGGGGTTTAGGCATTGAGCGTTTTAAGGTTAGGGTTCAGGGTTGCTCTAAAACACGTGTATGATGCCCTCAGAAATGCGCGATTTAACTCTGATGGCCGGACTTCACGGAGTCTTGCGCCAGAAGTCCCCAAAGACAAAACGGCTGAGCAGATTAGCTGCTACCTTCTGCAGGGCTTGAAATGAGGGTTTCTCAAATTTGGGATACCATTTGGGGGTCCCATATTAAGGACTGTAGTATTCTGGGGTCTACATTGGGTCCCCCTGTTTAGGGATGCTACCAAATGTAGCTTTGAGCCCAAGACGTCGGGATCAGGATGCAATAAACCTCTGAGACCATCAGGCGTAGACGGACGCCCAGAACAGGGCCCATGAAAGATGGCCTGGTCGACAGCCTCGTGGAGGCCTGTAGGAACCTTGCCGACGGCAACGGGAGACTCAAGGTCTTGAGATTTGAGGTTTTAGAGCTTTCAGGCTTCAGGGTTTAGAGTTTGGCTTGTTAAAGTTTGGTTCCAGTGTCTGGGGCTTCAACTGGATCATACTGCAACACCTACAGCAGAACGAGCATAAAGAGGACCCGTATCCCCCCGACCATGGTCTGACGAAATCATGTTCTTGTACAGCCCCCTGGGATACAACAGACACAGGGACTTGCAGCTTGTCTCAATAGGAAACCGATGAATGTGTATTAGGCAGCCACACCCGGCGAGCAGCTAGTAGTGTTTGTGGTGTACTGGTATCTGCAACCGGCTATCACGAAACCGTCTCCAGAAGAACCCTAATATTGGGAAACTACCAGATAGGTTCGCAACAGCTGCTTGCGCATAGCGCCGGGCCTTCGGATGGGTAAACGTTACCCCTCCAGCCATCGCATATCGCCAGAAATGAGTGCCAACTGTTTGTTGAAAGTCATTTCACAAATTTGCCTTTGTTTTACCACTGCTTTTTTCCTACTGCTCCGCTACAGCCCGCAAGTGACTTTCGAGCAGAAGCACCCTAGTAGCCTGCTCAAGCAAACCAAGGAAAGGCACGCCCACTTTCTTTTCATGAGGTAGATGGTACCCTAAGTCAAAACTGGTACCAGATTCTTTCTTGGGGTAAATAGGGAATAAGGAAGTGTATTCATACAGGATTCTTTAGGTACCTTTTCTCTTATTCCCTATTAACAACCACCTCCCTAGCTTTTACGGCTCTTGACAGCTGGCTATAGGCTTGGATGTGTCCTGATCTCCACTTGCGTAAATGAGAGCTCACTTTCTTACTCCAGCGCAGCAACCAGTATGACGGTACATATTAGCCCTAAACCGTCCTAGGTTCGGACTAAACCCTCAACCCTGAATCCTGAACCCTGAAACTGTAAGCTCTTAACCCTCAAGTAAGCGTCGCCCTCAAGATGCTGTTTTCTCACAACTCATTGTATAGACTGCCTGATAGGGACCCCCACTGCTTTTGAACTCACCAACCCCAAGCCTGAAGTTCCTACACCCTGTATCCTAAGCTCTCAGCCCTGGGTACCCCAACCCTAAACCCTGAATCCTAATCTCTGAACCCTTAACGCCAAACCCTAAACCCTGAACCCAAAACCCAAAACCCTAAAACCCTAAAACCCTAAACCCTAAACCCTTAACCCTAAAACCCTTAACCCTAAAACCCTAAACCTAAAACCCTAAACCCTGTCCCATT